>DWPA01001419.1:0-18701 GCA_018251375.1 Calpodes ethlius | reverse complement strand
AACAGCAGCTGCTCCTTCACTTTTACCTCTGGTTACCCCCATGTTTTCAACTACTAAGAAACCAATAAACTACTTGACTAATTTTTCCTAACATGCACAGTAAAGGTCCTAAATAGTGGTGCCGAGGCGTTCAAAAGCCACGCGCAAAACATCGACAACTATCGGAACTCACCGGAGGCGAGGCGAAAAGATTTCATTACATACCCTAGCCTATCTTCGATTAATTACACAAGTATATGGACCGCACATTGACATCCGACTGACCTTCCGTCGCATAAACTCCGGCTTGAGCACGTAACCGCACCGTCGGTTGTACTCGAAGGAGCCGAGGTTCAGCTGCATGGCCAGGTCCAACGTCTGGTAGTTGAGCGCCACCAGCTGGCAGCCGGCGTTCCAGAACACCTGGAAAGCACATGACATTATTAGGATAACAATACTGATTCATAGTCATGAGTGACACCAAAGATATTGCAGATATGCCGTCGGCCGCGAAAGAAAAAAATATTTGTTTAAAAAATTTAAATGTGACATTCGTTAAAAAATTTATATCAGACAAATTAATTCCACACTCTAGCCTACCCTAAAGAGTCCGAAATTATTCAATGGGCCCTATAGGTTACCTGAGGCATGAAGTTGGACGAGTCAAAGCGCGTCCCCGCGGGATAAACACGAGAGAGCTGGTGCTTGTTGTAGTTGACGAACTCGATGGGCCTCTCCTTCAGCAGCGTGGTGGCTTGCTTCTCGTCGAACGACGACATCTCGTAGAAACGATTCTTCTCTGTAACGTAACAGACAAAATTATGTTAAGTTTCTTAAATATTACGTTGTAGGAAATTAAGAACTAAACAACTTATATGCAGACAGAGCAATGTGACGACATCAGAGAGTTGGAGGGACGCAATCAGATTGTAATTATATAATATGGATTTAGAAGGCTCAGGACCGGTCTGAGGTTCAAATTAGGGGAGGCCTATGGCCAGTAGTAGACCTTCAAAGGCTGATAGATAGACAGATAATATCACTTCACATTATTTTAAGCTTCGACGCCACATCTATATCATAACTATAGGTAATCATTACCACAATGACAGAATTAAAAAAATACTGAACTGAAGAAGTGTTTTTTAGACAAAACTACCAACTAATTTTGATTCTGAGTTTTCACTATCACAGACATTAACATTTTAACTATAACGAGTACTCACAACCTTTACATTTTATGAAGATACTGTAATGTTTTAAGCTGTAAAGGACGCCAGCACCAACATTAAGTGTCCTTAAAAAAATACCGTGACCCAGTTACATAACTCAAGGTCAATGACTTCGCCTACAAAAAAATCTGTTACCGGTTAGATGTATTGAATTAAAAAGATATTATTTTAGCACACTCAACGTTGCCAAACGTCACGAATTTGGCGGGAAATTCAACTTTTGACACTTGGAGCACGCACACCGCACACGTTCGTGCATGATGGCGGAATTCTTGAACGAGATAGATGTGTTTCCGATTTATTTTATCGACCCCATCACAGCCCGTAACCTGTTACACGTGTAAAATGTAATATTTATTCATTTAACAAACATGCACCGTTTTTATATACGGAATGTGAGATATTTTATTTTAAAATATTCAAAATCACGTTTTTGTCAAGTCTATGTATGAGGCTATACGACTTTTTATGTACAAAATCCACGCTACACATCGCATCAAGTTGCGTAAGTTGGTTAAAAGCATACACAATCTGTATATAAATAGGCAAAACACCAAACAATTCATTGCCTTTTTCCCTTATCAGACACAAAAACGATAGACCATAAATAGGATTATAACATCTGCTTAATAATAACTTACTTTCGCATAATTATATCTTGTCAAAGTTAAATGAACTCATTAAAACATACTGTGAACATTTTATGAAATTATATTTAACAAAGTCTTCCACGAACGAAGCTGCGGCTAAAGCTGGTGTATCATTAAAATGCGCAAGTCAATGAGCTAAGTTTAAAAGGGAAGTATAGTTAAAAAGTTAGATACAAACTCTCAGCGTTCTCGAAGGAGCTGAAGTGCACGGGCTGCACGTAGTTGACGAGCGCGGATATCTCGGCGGCGGCGTGCGTCTCGTGCGCGGCGCGGCCCTCGCGCCCCTCGCCGGCCGCCGCGCGCTCCTCGCCCGCCCCCTCCTCCTCCGACGACGACTCCGACTCCGACGACTCGGAGGACTCCTTCGAGTTGTCACCTAGCTGCGGCGACCGATACTCTAATTACGACCAATAATGAAACGAGTGAATGTTTATCGACTAATCTACGCCTACTATAAGGAAGGCACTCCTAGATCAACCCAATATCACCTTGAATTGGCAACCGTAATACGTAAAAAGTTTTACGAAAGTTGATAGTAGGTAATTGCAAGTACATATTTGAAGACACAAAATCCAGGAGGCTGCTATCTCAAAGGTAGAGCCTTGTATACCGGGAAGGCTACCAAGAGAGTTTTAATGGGTAGGAATCTCATATAACCCACAACCTCTAGCGAGTATTTTTCGAAGGTTTTCCCCTTAATAAAAGTGCGCCTACTTCTACTTGCACGTTTAAGGCGCTACACAAATAGAAACAGACAACACGTCTCGTAGTGAACAACGCCAGTTACTCCATTGCTTAGCAGTGACGCAACAGGTTTTATTCATAGTTTTTGTTCGAAAGCCGTTGGGATTTGAATGAAGCAAAGTTTATTTTATTTTTATGTAAATAACGAACAGGTAAGCCAGTTGATGTTTTGTGGTAATCGCTGGCCATGAACATCAGTAACACCATATTACCAATGCGTTGCTGGCCCTTACAGAAAAATATATAACTGGCTCTCAAGTCCCCAGATGGAATAACATAAGCCGGTTGACGGCTAATTCAAACAAGACTCTAGCCAGGCAGGTCTTACAGAAAGATAATAATAAATAAATAATCCTTATCCTAATAGTAATAAAGCGCTGCCATCAAGTAGATCCTGCTTCTGTCTCCTCTTACTACTCCATAGTTTATCCACACGAGATTAATGTCAGTATTCAAGGCCACCTTATATTACAATACAAAAAAATCTTATATTCGGCCTAATATCCATCAACACTCATTAGATAAGCCGTTTGCAATAGTTAACATCATTTCGGTATATCTCCTTTTCCCCCAATCATTAGAGCTCATAGCTCACAGCCCACAGTTCACAGCTCACAGCCCGCACCGCTATCGACTCACCGATCCCGGCGCAACCTCCCCGTTCCCGTGCGCCACCGCCTCTATCCTGTTGTCGTTCTCCTCGGAGGTACCGCTCTCGTCCTTCTTGTGATGGTGGTGGTGCTTCTTCTTGTTCTTTATGATGATCTTGTTGCGAAGCAGTGAAGGTGGTGGTAGCTCCCCTCCTGTTAAATGGGTATAAAGTTACTTAGTTATTTTGTTATTGATATGACGTAACTAGTTATTGAAATAAGGTTAAAAATGCTACAATTAAACAACTATATCACAGACTACGCTTGTCTGTAAGTGATGCCTCATTCACTGTTAAAAATATGTACCTCTTTTTAACAGTCTACAGCTATAGTAACCTTATATGATAGTACATTATAGGAGAGACTTGTTTTATGAATTGTATGTGTAGGGAGGATAATCTCTTGAACCACGATCCGTGTTTGAAAAATATACGTTTAAGTGAACACAGTACACAGCCTGCAAATTTCTGCGCCTTCAACCCCCAATGTGAAAATGAAACAGCAATAAAAAGGTTCTCGATTTTTTTCTGCCATTGGTTACTAGGCAACGCTTTGATGTTAAACTCTTGTTTAATTTGGCTGAATTATACATCGTAATCAATTTCTCCATAGAAATGAGCAATTTTTTCGTGGTTTTTAGCCTATGGCACTCTACATCCTCCCAACTATCTCTACATCAAAAATCATACCATAAGGACTCTTCGTTACAAACAAACAACTAAAATATGAATATGCATTATAATTGTAGTAATATTAACACATTTACGTCTTCCGCAGATGTTTTCAAGGGGTTAACCTTATTTTAAAAAATAATATTCAACTTTCATAAAATTCATTTCAAAGTTGTTGGTTTTAACCGGATTCATTGAGTCGTAAACATTTTATTAACAATAAAGTGTGCCGAGTTTAATAAGACCGTAAATCATAAAATAAGTAGCGACAATACTACAAATAAAACGGAATAAAAACTTACTTGAACACTTAACTGAAATAAGTAACTATCAAAAATCTTAAAATGGTATTTATTAGTCATAATAACTTGAAAAAGTACTAAGTGTAAGTACCATGTGAACTGAAATGTCACATTATTATCAACTATTTCCATACTCTAATAACAACAATGACTTTATTGAATAAAAATGCATATCTTAAACAACTCTTTATTTTTAATTAACATATAGTATTTCTTATTCTCAAATGTGACTTAAAATATGAGTTAATTAAAATTGTTTTTATTTGATCGAATATATTGTTTTTATTAATGAGTATATTTAGGCATTTCATTTAACAACGCTTGGAGGTGCGTACAGCATTTGAACTCGCGCCAACGCGTTCGAGAAACCAACATTCGAACCACGAAAGGCTATTACTGTTAAAAGTCGTGCGTAATTACGCTAATCTTTCGACGCGTAAATATGTAATTACGCAAATGTTGCACTAAGAGTCGCTCACCGTCGACCCCACATTCCTAGCGGATCGAGATCGGATATCTAATCAAAACACTCCTCGCGCGCCCATCAACAAACTGTCCCGTCGCTGTATACACGTCATACGTTGTCAGTTTCTTGATCTCTAGCCAAAGTAAACAAAAAAGTCCGAACCAGTTTGATTCCACGTCGCGTGAATAGAGTTCCGTAATATAAGTATAAAATATGTCTAATTCGTACTAGGAATGTTTTCTGTTTCATAATATAAATGTGTGCGTTATTAATGTTAGGTCTGGTCTTCTGGATGTTTAGCTGGTCTCGGATCTCCTTTCACAAAGCGATAGATACAGGCCACTGTCCATTACGCTGACTACAGCAGATTGCCAGAATTCACAAACGTTTTAGAACATTATGAATGACTCTCCAGTTTATAGGTTCCCTCGCGACGTTTCCCTTCACCAAAATAAGTCATAATTTATTTGTAACACACACACGTATTTTTTTAATATAACAGTGCATAAGATTAAAATTCAGACACCCCCGCATTCGTGAGATCGAAGTTCAAACCCACATAATAAGAAATATTTTGTACAATAATAGCACTAATTCATAATATTTCAAACGTATTACTATGTATTTATACTATGTTTTTTTTATTATAATAATTTGTACCACGTACAAACATAAAAAAAATTTAAAGACTTGAGGGTTCTAACGCGATTTACGAACCCCCAAAACGTCGGTACCAAAGTTTGAACATTCATAATTTTGAAGAGCTTCAAGTCACATTGTATACGGACTCATTTACATTTTCGGGTCAAGAATCAAAACTCCTTGTAAATTCCCGCGAAAAATACGTTTACTCCAAACCTTGCTATATATTCTGTATTTCTGTATTCATTAATAGTGCTGGGAAAACTTGACTTTTGCCTTGAGATGGAAACATTTTTGTTATCAATAACATAATCGGCAAGAGATGTTTGAGGAAAAATCCAACAATTACAATACAAACATAATGTCATTACTCGAGGCTATTAAAAATGAAAAGCTTTATCAATTACCTTCCATATCGTGTTAAATACGACCTATTTTAAGAACATGTCCCGTAAACAAATAATGCCGTAACAGCAACTCCATTCAAACTAATATAATATATCAAAATCGTCGTCATCATCATTCACCATCATTACAATCCATAACTGCCCTACTCGCGTCTCCTCTCGCAATATGAGGGTACAGGCTATAGTCCACCACGCTGGCCAAGTGCGCATTCGCAGACTTCACAAACCTTCGAGAACATTATGGAGATCTCTCAGGTGTACAAGTTTCCTCACGATGTTTTCCTTCACCAAGTGATAGTTAACTTGTAATACGCATGTAACTTTTTGAAAGTTAGAGGTACGTGCAGGATTCGAACTCACGCACCCACGCTCGGGAAAACAACGTTCGAACCACTAGGCAATCACTGCTTATCAAAATCGTACATACCACAAATCGAATATATATTTTCCTTGATTCCCTAGCAGAGAGCGGAAATTCCAGACAAAATTTCTGTCATCTGGCAATTCTATTCGCGCCAGAGCTGGTCGCTATCAACAATCTGACGGATCCCATTCGCTTGCCGCACAAATTGTCAGCCGATTGATCGTTAGCCAACATAAACACATAGAGAGACTTCAATACGTGTGAGTTAATATCCATAAGTAGTATATCGCTCGGGGCCAATTCTGGGAACGACGTGTCAAGGTTGACGAAAAGGTACTACTATACAAGTAGGTACAATAAAATAATGTGGACCTCGACATAACGTACCTAGCTTGTGCATTTCACAGAGTAGTTTAACCCACAAATTGTCACCCATCGAACTACACACCACAGACTAAAACCACTTTTTTATGTGATGAGGGTAGTTAACGCGTTCGCAGTGCTACTATTTTCTACCGCATCGACATCTGTGGCAAACTTCGAATGGGACTATAGTTAGTAAGTCCTGATAATATTAGTTGTTAATAATAATATCAGTTTGTTATTATTCCTTAGTAAGAGGCCTGTGGATGTCCGGACTGTTAATCCTGTTGTTGTACAGGTTAATCCTGTTAGTAAGTACTAGATGACGCCCGCGGTTTCGCACGCGTCTGAGAATAGAACAGCAATAAAAAGGTTGTAAATTTTTTCTAACATTGGTTGCGACGCAACGCTTTGTTATCAACAAATGAATACATTCTCTCTTATTTTCCGGAATTATATACCGTAATGGATCTTTCCACAAAATAAGATGTATTTCACGGTAAAATATCCTATAGTACTCGTCGTCTCAACTATCTCCAAATCAAAAATCACATCATAGCAACGCTACATTGCGTCGTGAAAAAAGGACAAACAAACAAACACGCTGTCTCACTTATAACATTAGTATGGATTAGTAATCGTTAAAAATTTGGTCCAGTCAATGTTAGTCACAAAACCGTTGATTTCCCCGAAGACAGAGGATGATCTCTTGTATAAATACAACCGGCAACCAAGCGCCCTTCACACCGGAATACAATTGTTACACAGCAGAAATAGGTGATGTGATGGTACCTCCCCGGGGAACTGTATATCCTACCATGAAACGTGGGTCTCAGACGTAACAAGTTAAATGAAAGCTAAGACCGTTGCATTTACTACATACTATAAATAAATCATTTTCGCTCTTATTGTCGCACACAAAACCTTTTATAAGCGGCTTATCCGCGTTGAAAAGTAGCTTTAGTAAGATCTTAAAGGCTTAAATTCTCCAGCAACATATTCCAAACTTAGTACTCAGAATCTTGAAACATAAACATTAAATATAATACAGCGCATATCCTAAATAAACACTCACGTAATAATTATAAAATTTTGTTTTGACCCCAAAAATATTGGGTCAAGAGCGAGACAGAAATAGAAATGGACAGAAATACCGCGTAACCTATTTAATATTACATTTGACGAATTAAAAATAGTCAAGAGTACGCCTACAGATTTTACGCGACGAATCATAATTTGCGTAATTGATACCGATGTTCTATTCATGAGCATACACTCCTACTAGTTAAATAATTCAACAATTAAGGAAATTTATTGCATATTTTTAAAAAATACAGCACTACAGAAATGTCTTAAAAGAAAACTTGTTTCACAGTGTGTGACACCTCATGCAAGAAAAAAGATACGCTATGACCGCAAAAGATTTCCACGAATGCAGTCTTAATAACAGAATGCAGATAGGGGTATCAAATCAAACATAATGCCAGAGCCTATATTCCTTTTTTTTACATAATATAAGTCAAAGCTTAACCACTCTCCCACCTGATGGTAAGTGGCGATGTAGTCTATGATGTTGAGCGTACTAACTTATAAAAAGCCTATTCACTCTACTTTTGAAAACTCCCACATTATATTACCTTTTAAGGCATAAGGTATCTCGTTCGATATAATCGTCTGAACGACATCGAATTAACTGAATAATAACTACCCAGAGACCAGCTCTTCTCCTGAGGCTTCATAGTGACGTACAGGTTGTGAACCGAGATGTCAACACCCAAAATCCCTATGTTATAGCCAACAATAAACTTGGTACCGTAAAATGAAAACCTTATGACTACAACAAATGGGTCTTTATTCGGGGTCAACGCTCTAACTACTGCCCTTAAAGGTTGAAAGAGAAACTGTACTAAAATTAGTCTAAATTGTTGTCCAAGCTGTAATTAAATAATTAAAAATCGAAATAATTACTATATTTGTATTGTGGATAATATCTAACGTGTCAATTTTGAAGCTCAGAGCATAGAACTCTTGAAAACAACGAAATATGACATACATCCAAAATAAATGAAACACATAAATTTACGTACAGTCAGATTATACTACACATAAAAAGCAGAAAAATGTCAACGTCCCAAATGGATCATCGTTAGCACTAAATTGTTCTGTCTGCAATATGAACTGAATATAAATCGTATCCACGTAATGAGACAATCTTGTTATGCCATTGCGACTGGGGATATAAATTATTTTATAAATAATACGCGTTCACAATGAATGACTATTATTTTGAATATTGCATTATATTGTGCTAAGGGGTTATTTTAGCGACAGATAAAATTTCATTCGTAAGACTGGAAAATGTCCGTCATATGAGAATTCGAGACCACTTAACATTTTGTTCTCCTAATTCATTCTAATCCATATATTTAACCTCCTTTGTCAACTTAATCTTTTAACCTACACAATGGCTCTTTTGGTAATTAAATTTTAAATAAAATCTTAACAATTCCTAGAGGATTTGTAGCTAGAACACCTTAATATGGAGCAGAATTATAATCCTCTACCGATCCACCAACACCCGACTGGCACAGCGGATTATCGTATTAACTCGTTACGAGAGGAGAGCCGAGATCATTAGTGAGATGTTTTAAACTTCTGATGGCTATTAAGAAATTCTTGAGTATCTGAAGAAATGTATATACATATATTACTGAAACTTTGATGCTACCTGTAAGTATAGTTCAGAATATGTCCAAAGCTAGTCGGGCGAACTGAAGAAAGAATCTCAAGGTATTAAAGACGCTTATGAATAAATGAAAACACGCTTGAAATCTTTTTTTAATGTGAATAACCAACAAACAAACAGACGTACAACCTGAGTTCCACAACATCAAATAGATATATGCGGATGCGACGAGATGCGATTAGTTGAAATGTACGGGAACCAGCCGCTAATATTTGGTAAAACGAAACGGGATATCGTGACGTCGTTCCACTCACACTGAGCTCAGAGCATAAGAAGGAAACAACTAAAAAACTTTCCACAGTTAATTCTTGAAGCAAGGTGGTAACATCTGGGGCATTAAAAAATGAAACATATTGCATGCGAAACTTAATTCGGTAAAGACGCAAACTCACCAGGCTCAAGTTGATGAGAGTCCAGCGGCTTATCGAGTAACATCTCGCCGAATATGTCCCTGCAGTAGTTGGCTATCTTGGCCTGCTGTCGCGGGTTGCAGTGGTTCTCGAAGCTGAGGATGACTGGATAATCGGAGGTCTTGAAGGCGCTCTCCGCGATCGCTTCCAGCACCTCCCTGGCGTTGATCTCGGGGACAAACGTGTACCCGTGGACGATGACCGGCTCCTCCGTGCGACCATTCCAGAAGTCGAGTTCCACGCACCTGTACGGGAATTATAATGTTACGAATTTACACAATAGGTATAATTTACACAATAGACATGGCTGTATGAATAGTGGTTATGCTCAAACTGAGATGGAGGACAGATGACATTTAACAGTAAGACATTAGTACTATAAATCTTTTGTCTAGTTCATATAAGTTTCATTAAAATATTATAATAAACATCCACGTTTAAAATATAGATTACGAATATTATTAAATGAATACTAGAATATTTACATACTTATATCATGGCACGGACGTCATTGGAACCCACTATACAAAGAAAAAACCGACCGGGAATCGAACCCATCTTTCCACATACAGGATCACTGATTGAGCTACAAGAACTTCAGTAAAACGCACACAGTACGAATTCATTTTTAAATCTAGCCTATCGTAATATTTAGAAGCACTATTGGATGTGTTTGCATATCATCAATCAAAACAAAACATCGAATATAAGTTGTGTTAGTTTTAACTAAGGATTACCGAGCGTACATCAACGATATATCCCTCGGACATATCGATCGTGGCATTGTTTTTCTTTCGTTCTTGTTTACGGTACCGAGCGGCCGGTATTAAAACTCTAATCCTCGGACAAAATAAAGCAGTACGTTAAATATTTGAAAACAGAAGGGGAAGATCCTAAACAGAGACAAATGCATGCCATTCACATACTTATTGACATTAAGAGTAGAACTGAGTTTGTGACAAACTATGTGACTTAATTACAATAAAAATTAATAGCGAGAATTCGTCAAAGATCACCACACCATAAAGTACAAATTTAATTTTATATAACGTGTCATGAAGAAATTAATGGCTTATAGTGGACTATTAACGAGTTGACGACTTGTCCTAAAATATTGATAAAAAAATCATTAATTCATCACTCCATAACCACTCAGTTATTAGTCAAACGATTTAACTGCCTTGATAACATTTCATAACTATTGTTATTAATACTTGTAATAACATTGTACCATTTATCTTTTATCTTTTTCCATTCGAAAATATAACCGTTGTTGACTTTAACATGACATATGAAAAAGTCGAGTCACAAACGCAAACATTTTTATCATTTTACTTGTTTCAAAACAATGTTTTTACATTCACGGAACACAAGTCAATAAAAAAATATTCGCAACAAGATTTTATTTCTTCGGTTGTTTGACAATCATGTATATTCAGACGGTAAGCAGTGTTAGCCTAGTGGTTCGAACGTTGAACATTTCGAATACGGAATCCTGAGTTCAAATCCATCGTGAACCTCTAATTTTATAAGAAATCAATTATTTTATACTTCGGGTAAGAAAACATCCTAAGGAATCCTGCACATCTGAGAGTTCACAATAATGTTCTTAGTGGTCTGTGAAGTCTGCAATTCCATACTTGTCCAGTGAGGCGGACAAGGCCTGTAACCCTCACATTATGAGAGGAGACCAGAACCCAGCATTGAAATGGTAACGGATTGTGAGGATAATTTTCAGACAATAAAATTCAAATCTAAAGTAAAACATTTCTGTCCTTCGTTGTTTTATTTTATTAGTAGTTCCTCAATTCATGAGGAAACCTGAACCCAGCAGTGAGACAAATTTTGATAATGACGAGAAGATTTGAGCTTTCGCCAAAGCTCTAAACAAAATTCAATAAATTGAACGATCAAAATTAAAAATCGTAACTACCAGTTCAAACTCTTGAGAGTTAGACTGATGAAATATGCAAACCCAGGTGCCGCTTATAATAAAAGTGAAATTTAAAGCCAAATTTTAGAAATAACCATGGGATAGCTACGCAAGAAACTTATTCCTTAGTGCTCCAATAAACGCACAGACAAACTAAAATTATTATAATTGTTCTCATGTGTTGTAATGCGTTAATGAATATCTCTATTTACAGTTTCTCTAAAAATATATTTCACATAGGTACATACATCGATAAGTTAGCTTTATTATAAGTACATAATTATATATAAATTAAATTCTAATTTAAACACCAAAACAAACTGATAATCCGCTTGCATTACAAATTGCCTCGAATGAACAATAATAAATGGAAACTTTGCATCCCTTAAAATTACAAACCCACTATAATCCACTGATTAATATTTTGTAGAAGGTGTATTTTGGTCGCGCCCGAACTCTTGGTTTCCATCATGGCCCTCATTAATCGCCGCGTGTTCAACAAAATATTTATGTTTACATCAATCATCGGTCGTCAATAATGAATTATCTGATAAGCTGGATGTTTTATTAATTCGACGGACCGTCAAGACCGCGTTATATTCATTTGGAGATTTCCTCGCTGCCAATAAAGTAGATAAGGTAGCGATTAGGGCGAGTGACGATGACTGTACCTATTACCTATATCGTGTGTGTTTAATTTCAGCGCTGCACAAAAAATATATTGTTTTATCACATCCATACGAAAAGAGTTTGTTCCGCGCAAACAGTGACTAGAATAGAACGTTTTATCCCTACGAATATAGTGATTTAAATTTAGAATGTGGATATTTTTCAGTATTTCCAATCACCAAAGAGATCAATTACACACATTGTATAAGGAATTGCAGGCTGTACGACAAAGTAAACCGCGCGCAAAGAAAAAAAAAAGTATGTCAAGAAATAAAAACCGCGCGAATTCCATTTTCGTAAATGTATATTCAAATTATAATTTTATCAAAGAAGAAAAATAACACAGCGGCTATCTTCCTCGAATAGTACACAGTTATTCATGAGTTACAATTAATAATTTCTCATAGAGGGTGATAAATAGTGGAATGTCCACATAAAAAGCAACATTATTTTAAGATCGAGTACTTTGAATCCTTCGCTATGTTCGGAATCTTACTCAAGAATCCTCCGCTACGCCCTGGATTAAAAAAAGACACTCTTGCCTGGAAGGTACTTGTTTACTCCCTGGGTAAATAAAAACTTGATATAAGGTATACGAACCTTGAAGCGTACTTCTTCAATTTTAAACGTAGGTTTTATTCCCAGTGTAATAGAGAAGGAATTATACATAAAGTTTGTAGCTGAACGATAAACATAACTCCCTTTAAATCCATCATCATTACACCCCATAACTGTTCCACTGCTGGGCTCGGGTCTCCTCTCACAATGTGAGGGGTACAGGTCACTAACTTGTAATACGCAGATAGCTTATTAAAAACTGGAGGTGCGTGCAGGATTCGAATTCACGCCCCCACTTTCAGGCAATCAACGTTTGAACCACTAGACTATCTATCTTTATTTCCTAAATGTTAAAGTGCAGTTACAAATACCATAATATGTCATCGACAGTAAAACAGTTTCAGGATTGTGACTTGAGATAACCAATATCTTCTTTTTTTATTCTCTATTTATTGGCAGATAATGTAAGAGGGATGATGTAGTCATGAGCGGCGGTGACCACTTACCGTCAGATAGATCGTCTGTCAGTTTGTCGGTTACTTAAATAAGACTACACATATCACGGTTACTTTAAGGATAACAAACGAGCTAGCATTGCCAACGTGCTTTGACGCCTGATGACGTCTAGAATAAACCGCCAATAAGACTGTAGAATAGACTGTAGTTAGTTCATAAGTGCTGCTAGTATCACAAATAAATAATGGTGCTGTGTCGTGGGTGCCATAAACAATTGTCAAAGAAAAGAACACACACTGAGAACAGACAATTAAATTCATCATTCAAATTCCTTCCTAGTTGGGAATCCAATCCAGGACCCTTTGAGTAGACCAATATGGTAACCATTTCCCCACAAGAATCGTCAAATAGAATCAGCCGTAAGCGGGTACCTGCAGCCAGCCAGGAGACTCTGACGGTAGATCTCGACGCTCGACTTCCCAGTGATCTGGTGGCCGGTGAGGTAGGTATTGTGGGAGCTGTTTATGAAGTAGTGCGCAAGCGGTTGCTCCATGTCGTCGCACAACTCGAGTTTATTCGGCGCCACGATCGGGTTGTCCTCCGACATAAGGAACCTGCGAACATTAAGCTCATTGAAGCATTTACGATCGTTTTCAATTATCTATCTACTCGTAATCTTTGGATAAGTCAGTAAATAAAGTAGTTACAATTAACACTGTAACGATGTCATTTTAACAGTTGTCAGGTAAGTGTTTTGAGGACTACGGATAGATGGATAAGAGTATTGAGAACGACCGTTAGCGATCTAAGTCCATGAGTACCAATTCATTCATAAGCTTAGTTAAACAAACGTTGAGCATATTTTCCTTGTTCATTTATAAATGAATACTTGACCGCAATCTCATATAATAGAATGTGTCGATATAGTATAAATATATATCGATATAAAAGCTCTTTAAAACACGGATAAAATATTGGTTAGGACTCCATGTTCAAAATGATTTATTGTGAATTGTTTCAATTTCCACCATTTACATAACATAACAACAACAATTTCATTTTGTTTGCCCGACTAACCTCCGAAATATATTTCATGGCTTCAAAAAAGTAATTATATAAGTTAAAATCTACCATTTCTGCAAAGCGCACATCGACCCAGACTAAACAATAATATATTTAAACAGATAATAGGTACATATTGACTTTAATATGTAACTAACTCTTGACCCAATGAATTTGGAAGTGAAGTCTATTTACAAATACGACAATACTTCGACACGACATTTTGACGCTACGTTGTCGTAACCAGAAAAAAACATGATTTTAAAATAACAATTATTTTCATTCGCTGAACGTTGGGTTTTTGATGCATTGTCGGTGCTACGCCGCTAATTTGCACTGCAAAATGTTACAGGTGCAAATTTAAGTAGGCATTTAATATAATTTCGGCCCTCATTATGCAAAATTTTGTCACGTCGCTCTCGCATATGTGATTTACGCGATGGCCAAGAGCCGAAACGCTCAAAGCGAATGCACTTAGATCTGAAAGTATCAACGTTATACGTTAAACACAAATGTTTATATGAAGTCGAATACATTAGGCCACGACATTGCGCTGCAAACTACAGCGATATCATCTGACCATCTGAAATCATTTAACATTGACATGACGCATGTAGCGAAAACCGCTTCAAGCGGAACGTTTGTTTCCTGGCCAAGCATTTAATTAGTGATAACCAAAAACTAATTACAGACTAACCTTAAGAACCCATCAAATGTGAGCTGCGACCTCTGTTGATGGTATTTATTGTGCTCGTACGTTTTGATCAGGTCCTTCGCTCGCTGGACGTCGGCGTACGGGTGAAGGATCTCGTTGAGACGAGGGTCGCGCTGCACGTCGTTCAGGAAGTCCACTAGCTGGTTCGCTGACAGGTGGGGCTTGCCGTCCGTGCTAATGAAAATATCGCCTCACTTAATGGATCGAACAACAAAGCATTTAATTCATTTGGAAATCGAACAATGACCGATCGGTCTAAGATAGTAATAAGTCCTTTCTAAATCGACTGTGATATGTTTTTTTGGGTGTTTCGTCCAGGAACAATGATCACATCTTACTACTAGATAACTCGGCTGTCTATTTGTAAATCCTTTACATAAAAAAAATGTAAAACAACGTCGAGGCTGGACATTTGACAATTCATAATTAAGTTAATCAACTTTCCTATCTAGGTATATAGACATGTTAACATTTTACCGTAGTTTAAGAAAAAGGGTGGTAGCAACCAGGCAGGTAAATTTCAGCAGCAAACATTTGTTCTCGATTGCGTGATAAAACCCGAAATTACACTTGAGGTTTAATGTAATTAATAAAAATAAATAATAATATTATTTGCTCGTCTTTAATTCAGATGCACCAGAAATGGGAAAGTTCCCTTTGAATCGAAGAGGAATGAAAACCTAGTTACTTTGAAACTAAAAACGAAAACTTGACTTGTTACAAATTATTTATTTGCTACGAATCCATCTTATAAATAAATACGTAATATTATCTCTAGAAATTTTACGATGTATCAAAAATATTTTTATGAAAGTAGATTGTAGTTGTATATTATAATAAAAGTTCTACAAAATAGAAAATTCCGATTTCAATAATGTTAAGACAACAGCAGGTTTATCTAAGTTTTTACGAGAAATAAAAGTTCTGTGATAGAAAAGAAATAGGATTAAAGGCCGGGTCGATAAATTAATTATGCTAGCGTTCAACCGTTTTCAACGCAAAAGGCCGCTGGTTCATTGAACGACAAGATAACGGCAGCCTTATAAATCAATACAAAATGTTTTAAAACATTGCTTAACACTAAAACATTAACTGGTGTGGCAGCACTTAGCCACTCGCACGCACACATGTAAGTATCCTTTTACACTCAATACATGCTTAAAATGCCGTTGTCGTGTCGTCCGAAGAAGAAATGTCCAAAGCGGCTTTCGGACCCTATTCGAGACGATAGAAACCTTTTATTTTCCCGTGAGAATGGTACATGGGATCACCTTCACTTGCAAACATGGTGCAGTAATATGCAGTCTATACTCAAAAAAATCTCTAGCACATAACTCTTTGGATTCTAAAGCTCCAATTCTGTCTCGAACTATTTGTACAACTTACATAGCGTCAAATATTTTCTGCACCTCAGTGCGCTGCGTAAGACTCTTGTAGAGCGCGAAGAAATCTTCGAACAGAAATTTGGACTGACTGATGGTGTCGTTCTTGCCAGTCGGCAAACCGGACTCGCTCAGCGCCTTCTCCACACGCTTCTTGTCGTCCTTGTTCTGTGCAAACAGCCTCACGATACTGCAACAAAAATTACTTTATGAATATCCTGGCAACTAACAGAAAATTAAAAAAAAAAACTAAAAAAGAAAAGAATCGAAAATTGGGTATGTAAGTTTAAATTAAGTTCTTTCGCCATTTGTTTTTCTCAACGGTTTAAATATACGAGAGAGTAGAATAATCAATAATTTAACATAGGTTAGTTCACCTTCATTCAATTTTCGAGTACTGATGAGAGAAAAAGTGTTTTGGTACTTCTAATACTTTCGTAGCGCTACGGTGGAAGCTATGCTCGGTATTCAATTCCGTTGTTGAGTTCGCCGGGATGAAATCCATTTATGATCAAACGCATGCCGACATAATTCTCAGAAGCTCCAGGTTAAATTGAAATGAGCGGATCAATGTGAACGGGCTATACTTACGAAAATCGAACTAAACGGGCTACTTCATAGAAAGCAATCAGTACCCTAGAAGTCCATCACACCAACGCGATAGGTTATGAACATAGCTTGTCCCGTGTACCGGAACTTCGAAAACCTCTCAATCAGTGACACAAGACGCACGTATGTAAGTAAAGTCAACGAAACGAGATAAATTTAACACTATGAAATAAAAAAATCTAACTTAATTGCCGACGGTTTAATTTCCTTTGCACCTGAAATTATTTTATACCGTTTTATCATACAAATACCAACATAGATTAAAGTTTCAATTATGTATGTTATAATTTAACACAATAATAATGCTTTTTCGAATCGCCGAACCCGGATTCCACGTCGAATCGTTTAAGTGAACGATTATTCAAATAGTATTAAATAAGATCATGGAAGTAGAATAATACAAAAACCAGTTAATCTCCACAATCTGGGACAGAAGTATGCAAAGATTCAAAGCCGTCGAATGTGCCATAAATAACAAGAGGAAAGTCGGTCAAAATTTTATTGATGCATTAAACGGTAAATATATGTACATAGTTTACTTCGATAGTTTGTAGTGTAATAAATCTGTCAAGGAGATCGCACGGGAAATTTGAAAATAATCCATCGTTATCATCTAGACGAGCGAACCAATTCACTAATATAACCTACATACCCTTACGTCAATATATAATAACTCATTAATGTAGAACACTACCATTTAAAATGTATTTATTACCAGATGTGTTACGCGTGTGACAAAGGAACAGTAATAAAAGGAATTGTCAGTTGCTTTCTATGATTTGTTGCCACGCAACGCTTTGTTGTTAAACACTTCCCTTAATTTGGCTAAAATATACATCTTAATTAATCTTCCCACAGAAATGAGATGTTTTTAGCTTATGGTACTCGCCATCAACTACCTCCATACCAAAAATCGTATCATAAGGATGCTCTGTTGTACCGTGAAAGAAAGACTTATTATAGATACATATAATTTTTAAATTTTTATTCAAACTTTCACTTATTCTACATATATTTGCTTAGCGGACCATCAGGGGAACCCGCGTCATCGTATCAGCTATTCACATAAAAATCCTTGGTCCAAAAGGCTCAGTATAAGATGTAGTATTCTTCTTTTGATATCATTGGAAGTCTCCAATATTATTCTACTAATAAGATAAGATCCAGATGACATATAGTTACTATAGCTAGGGGACTAAGCTTCAATTGAATGAAATTGTAAACAAATCCACGCCATTTGCTTTAGAAAACTTACATTAAGTACGCTGATTATATTCCAATGCCTTTATAATCCATAAGAGATAGTATTACGTTAAACAAAAATGCATTTTTTCATCTGTATACATGATCTCGAAGATGACACTTTTAATATTAAGACCATTTCAATACAAAAATTCGTCAAACCGTTAGAACCGTTTGGAGAATATGTATGTATGTATGTATAGTTATACACAGTCACGCACACACACAAGAACTGCTAGTAGAAAACACAAGATTTATTCATAACATTTAAAGCATTCTAATTCTTAATTTTCCTTATAATTTGGAACAGATTAAAAATATGGGCATACGTGAGTGTTAGTATTAAATTAAGGCTAAACTGACTAAATTCTCTGCTTAAAATATTCCGTTTTATATACCATAAAGTATTAGCCTATCTGTTAAAATAATACAATTTAATATAGTTAAGC
>DWPA01001418.1:0-18709 GCA_018251375.1 Calpodes ethlius | reverse complement strand
ATGTAAGCAAAATATGAAAATAAAAATGAACGTAACTACAAGTAAAACTATAAAAATAAACATTCGTTTGCGAATGATGTAAGTGCGTTGTACGGTACGTACATATCAATCGTCGGCAACAAAGTGTAAACGTTCAAACGGTTTAGCCAGTTTACCGCGGGGGTTAGGTGATGACAACTGCTTTAAAGATTGCTGGCTGATCATTATACCTATCAATACCGTATTCGATATCAAATGCTGGCTTCATAGCCAGGCAACATTAAATACGTCTATATAGCTCCAGTCGACGTATTACTTAGTTATGGTAAGATGGCTAGCATTTACTACTTATTTTTGAACGGATGTTGTTCTCGTTGACCTGTCTCACAAAAGCTTTGTATTAAAGACATGATTTGTACCGGGGCTACCTTTATCTTATTTTTTTCACTAAGGATAATTGAATTCGGCTTGGCATATTTGACGTATAATTGACCCGATGTAATTACTACATAATTATATTCGTCCGCAGACAATCGACAAATTACCGCCTGGCGCCTCGGTGCTTGTTAATTTTTGGATATGCTCCGCACAAAAATTGTCTTCCGTTTGGGTTAGTGTGTTCCCATTTGGTGAAGCTGAACGGAACTCTTCCAGAACATATTATTCTCATTACAAATATTCGACGTCACCGCCTGGCTGTGCTGACCAATGTCAATGCGATTATACGTGCAACGCGCCCTACGCATTACATTAAAAAAAGAACCTTGACGAAATCCATCGTTGAGACCGTAGCTTCTACTCTTACAGGTTAGCATGACAAAAACATGTTTAGAAGTGCGTATGTCCTCCGTTATTTATTATACTGAATTATAAAATTATAATACATAAGTCACAAGTAAAAAAAGTTAGTAAATGTCGTGTGGGGTCCAAATGAAAGTTTTGTAAGCACATTTCAAATCCATTCATGTTGCTAACATTTATATGACTAGCGCTGCATATTGACATGAGAAATACTAAATCGAGGTTTTGCTGGCTATAAGGCAGACGAGAAGAAGAATGAAGGGTACAGAGAACTAGCTGGTATACGACGAGTCGTTTGGCGGCTGAGTCAAGCAAGAGGATGCTGGCAAGCCAGATATGCTTCACGGCAGTCAAATAATGTGTAATATGTTAACACCAGTATAAACTCAAACAATGGTTACTAAATTTACTATTTGGATATTTTCTTATTCTATATTTACCTTGAGATCTTCATGTAGAATTTCTTGTAAATATAGATAGTAACATAATTAAATAATATTTATTACTGTCGAGCCAGCTGACTTGTAGAAATGGAGAAGCAAATAAGAAATGGCAACCATTACAAAGCTACAAATACTTAACAATAAACATTTATATATGACTAAAAAATCTCGCACCGGGCTGGTTTGGAATCAAACTTGGACCTCTTTGTTGTTTAGAGTGTAAGTATCTACCGATTGGTATATCGGAGATTCGTGACTTCGATTTAATGTTACATTATTTAAAAAAAAATCATAACGCATATTGATTGCGACTATTAACCTGGATGATTAGTATAGTTTAAAAACAAAAGACAAAGTTATTAAGTTTTATTGTATGATAATTTACAAGTTTTAAGAAAACTTAATTTACAGAGTTGAGCTTTTGTAAAGTTAATTTTTTGTAGCATGACGCACCCTGTTCGTGACAGGCGCACCTTATATTATTGAACTAGTCTTCGTCAAAACAAATATTAAGTTGTTATTCTGACAGGGCGTGGGCGACGTAGGCGTGGCGACGCTCCGCCCAACTTGAGCCCGCCCTCGCCCTTTACCACATTTTCACGAGATTCTGCAAAAGCTTTTTCACGTAGGCCGTAGGTATCTAAGACTAATTAAAACACGTACACGCTTTTAGTAAAATTCCATGAAAAAAATATTGGTATATTCATGATAGAAATTATTTTTCACTTCTAAGCTTTGAATAAGTTAGAATTTATTTAATTATGTTTAATGTTTATTATTGAATGTATATATTTTGGGATCGCGGAAATATATTATGTACGTTACACTCGTGATTTGATTGCTGTGTACCTATACATGCAGCATTAGATAAGTTATGAGGTTGTGAGCCTCAGTAGCCCTCGGGGCAGATAAACTCGTTACGGCAAGATATACCAGCGCTAGGCGGCGGAGCACGCCGCAGCCGCGGGTATCCCTGTAATCTCGTTGCGACTTCCGACCCCGTCGACTTGGATTCGCCCTAAATTAGCTTTTGTAGTCGATCGTCAATCTAATTTACTCCCTACAGAAATATTTTTCCCACAATTCACGTTATTCCGCTCCTTTCGACAGATAATTGTACTCGAAAATACGTTAAATGCAGAGCCCGAGCCGGCACGCTCCGCGCGAGGAGCATCTCGCCGCTACCGCTAAAAGCTTCTTGTTGACGCAACGTTCGATTCGAGAGGCACGGGGCTACGTTCTTGTCCTTATAATTGATTGCTTTGTCGCGTAATTTGTTTGTCGACGACGCCTGAAGCGGGTGATCCTCGCGGGAACATCGCGACGCTCGTCCGTCCTCTCGTCATCGTCCTCGTAAATAATAAATGTCTCCTGAGTCCCGGTGCCGCGCGTGTTACCGCCGCCGCCGCCGCCGCGGCCGCGCCCGCTTCGCCTGCCCACTATTCGCTCATTTCATGACTTGCCATCTTTACTGCCGCGTTACCGTACTAATGGTTCACCTGTCGGGCTCACGTTTGCAATTAGAAATGTGACATTTCACTTGGTTACTGCTGTATACTTAAATAATTTATCACCACAAGTTATTCAAGTGAAAAGTTAGCAGAATATTTTCTTGCCCGTTGATAGCGTTGATTATTAACACCCTCGTATTTTGAATTGCATATGTATATGACAATACAATTGATACATATCGTCTAAATATTTTGATAAAAAAAAATTTGTTGTTGTGCCTGAGGCTGGACTTACCAGCCCTCTGCGGTTTCACTTTGTAAAAATATAATATTTTTGTAGTCCCATCATGCTGCTCTATTTTAGATTTGAGAATGGCTCGGAGTTATTTCCGTATGATTGACCTATGGGCTAGCGGTTGCTATAAAATTAAACCACTGAAAAGTGGAAGATTGCTCTGTACTCCAAAGCATCGTAGATACAATAAACTTCGTCACTATCTATCACCCATTCAAATACCGGCCACGCCTGAAATTGCTACTTTCGATGGATCCTCAGTCGCATAATTTTACATATTAATATAAAATATTAAAATTTGTGCAATATTATAATAGATATTCCTACTGGTACTATTCTTCTTTATTTTTGATAATAAGTCGTTAGCAAGATGACTGTTCGTTAACCACGAAATGTACCGGATAAACTCTGGAGCGTGCATGCTCCTTCTCTCACTAATAACCCCGTAATTGGTATCGAAGCTCAAGACGGCCGGATTACTGAACGTCTAATTGAATGCGAGGCGCTTCCTCGCCGCCCGGGTTACTCCGACTTGGGCGACACCGGCGACTTAATTTTGTTGCGGTCAAGTTGCCCAGCTTACGGCACGTGCGCGGCCCGACTCGCAGCGGTCGCAACTCGCACGCCGCTAAATTACTCGATGAATTAAGTTTCCTCGGAAACACCAGTCACCCCGTTGCCAGATCAAATGCGACACCCCGACCGACACACTTTACAATATACTTTTCACCCGCTGCGAAGTTACGACATCAGATAATCATTTGGTGTCAATTAGCTAATGAAAAATAAAATAGACCTCGGAATATAGGAGCACCGTAATTAAAATTACGATGAGGTCGGCATCTGTTTTGAAGATCACTTGTTCGACTTTGTGTAGGAGGTTTCTGCGAGATGTATGGATGAATGCAAAGCTATACAGCGACTTAATTAACTAGAGTGAATCGGCGTTTACCGAAGGATTGTAGTTAATTACATATTTAATATTGTGTTGCAGTGTTAAGTTAATATCTGTATTACAGTATGTTGCTGTACAAGGAACATGCCTACTAGACTTGAAAAATAATTACGCAAAATACTAGGAACATCGGATAAACTAATAAGTGTACCTGCTTTACTCGCTAGTTGTTCAGAGAGGTGGTACGAGTGCACTGACGGTGTGAGCCGTGTGCGAGAATGTTAGACTATGTTTACAGTGCGGCTCTCGGCCCTGGATCCCCGCCAACTAATCTCTTCTCAACAGGTAAATGGAGCCCGGCCGCTCTCGATGACATCACAGTCACGTTACGTGCCTCGATACTGTGATTCACCCCATTCAAAATATCCTACGCCAACCGAAAATATGTTAATTGCTTTTTCGGTCACCTCACACTATTTATTTACTATTACATGTTACCAAACACGCGGATCAGCGATACGGTAGAATTGTAAGTTGATCGTTTTAATTAAACGGTACGTACATCGTAACTATCTTTTTTCCGGCATATGGAAGGAAACAAACAGGAGCCGGGGGCTAGTAACAGCATATGCATCGGACAGCGGTGCGGCTTGTTATTAACTTTTTAAACGATTGTGTTAATTAGCGCGCCTCGCGGAGAGCAGCCTCCGAGCGCCGCAGTCTCGAATAAAAAACGACTAACGATACGTTTCTCCTTATTAATTATACGTATTAGACTTCCTCTGTACTATCCCGACGTAACCGAGCAAGCTAGGTATAGCGTGAAATTGGTCATTCAAGTACCACCTTAGGTGTTCTATGTAAATGGTATTATACCTATGTTTTCTTTAAAATATGTTTCTCATTGTTTTAGCAATTATTCCGGTCACAACAAGCTGCGGCGGCAGGGGGCCAGGCGGCTGCGGCGCAGTTGCAGCTGCTGCAGCAACAGCAGCAGCAACAGTTCCAACTTCAGCAACAGCTGGCTGCGCAACAGGCTTTCACGCAAGCGCCGTACGTAATCAACGCGGGACAAGAGGGTGCGCCTTACGTGAGCGCGTTAATAGCGGGCGTTCCGCCGTATTACGGCGTGGCGGCGCCATGGGGAGTATACCCGGGGCTCGTGGCGCAGCCGGCTCAGCAGCAAGCGCAGCAGCCGCGCCGGCCGCTCACACCGCAACAGGGCGAGCAGCAGGTGAACGGGCAGGGCCAGTACATGATCCCGTACTACGATCCCGGTTCGCTGGTGATGGGCGGGCGCAATGGTACGCCGCTGCGACTCGTGTCGCCTGGCGGCGTGCTCGCGCCACGTCAATACCCCCCCGCGCCCGCGCTGCCTGCCGCCTCCTCCGCGCCTCCTGCTGCCGCGCAGCAGCCGCAGCCGCACCAGCCGCAGCCTGGTCAGTACATCCACTCATGCACAAGCACACTATTATGTCTATCGTACACAAAGTTAGATTCTTTTGAATACGTCGTAAAAATATTATCTCTAGTTGATGTGTTATGTATGTATATCGAGATATATTTTAAAAGTATCTTAAGATTTTCAACTAACATATTATATATTTATATAATGACTCCACAATACCATTTATACATTATAGAAAATATTCTTTATCACAAGGTTCTATAATCGAATTGACCTAGTAGCAAAGAAAATGAAGTAATATAGTGTACATTGAAGGATCTATAAAATTAAATAAAATACTTGGCATATTAAATTAAATGCATTACGTATGATATATCCACATCAGAAGTTTATAAGTTTTTATCAAATCAGTAATATGCCGAATGATAGCAATTTGCCTCAGGATCAGTTTTAACCATGATTCATAGAAACTCCTAGTAATGAGTGCTGTTGCTAAAACACTGTAAATTTTTACCATCCGTTAACACAACAGACAGACAGCAAAACAGGTTAACAGTAGATTTGTATAGTGAATGTATTTTTTTTGTAGTGTAATGGCTTCTAATATTTCAAATACGATTAAATAACTCACAGCAATTATTTTTTTGTAATTCGTGTAATTTTTTTCACAAATTTTCATTAATGATAATACCTTGTAAGGCATTACCTATTCAGTTATAATTAAATAATAAGTTGAGAAGATATTACCAATCGGCTACTGGAATTTAAAAATTGATACCGCAATTATGTTTGGGTATATATTCATTGATTAGAAAAAGCTTATGACACCTTCTTACGGAAATGTTCGGAAGTTAAATTGAAGTATAGTTAATATATACCAAGTTGTTAAAATCGATAATCGTACAATTAAGTCTCAGATGATTACTCATGGCATACCACAGGGTTCAATACTAGTTCCATTACTCTTTTTGATACACGTCAACAACACCGACGACACAAGCCTGTTTTAATATAGCCATTCGATAGAAACAGTTACTATTCAAGCACAACATGATCCTAACATTCTACTCATTCTACTTATATAGTTTCAATTAAATTTGATACTAACTATTTATTATATAGTATATATATGTATGTGATTTTATAAGAACGACTAACATTTTTTTTTTTTCAAGAAACATAGATCATCTACAAATATTACAGCTGTACCTTGATAAGAAAAATATAGACCAAAGACATACGTTCACGGACTACATTAATAAAAAATATCGATCACCTTAAAAGAATAACCAAACAGGCTAACAATATATGCCTAAATAATGGCAGGACTAAACAATATTTTATATGAAGGAGTTAATACATAAAAGATGCTAAACAGTCCTACCTTTAAAGAATATCGAAAGAAAACGTTTTAAAGATTTTTTACTTGGAGCAAAGTGTACAATGTAACCATAACATTTCCCTATACAAATCTTACCTTTAATCAGTACTATTATTATAAAATATAGGTAATCGCTTAAGAGAGTATGTTCATACAGAATTACAGAATAACTTAGTTATATCCGATTTTAGGTAACAAAATGATAACATTTAAAATTTTTTTTCTTTACATATTTTATTAACACATTAAATTGTATGAATTGCTTTTGAAGATATTTGTATTTGTATTTGCTAACATATAATGAAATACAATAAACATCTGTTCAATAAACAAACTTACCGAAATTCACTTAACGTAACTAGGCCTAAGCAAATATTCAGGCGTAAAAGGAATTGATTCTTTTTGAATGCCACAGATGCTGATTTTTACATTAGATATCGGATATAATAGAATTATCCCCTTGAACCTTTAATTGAACCCTCTATTAGAGGCTACACTCGAATTTATTGATGTTTTTTGACCATTTTTATATTAAGGGTTTTCTCCTATTAGGTCAGTTAATTTTAAGAATCTTGTGACATGGAATATGTATTTTTTCTCGTTTGAACGGTATCCTCGCCGGCCGCTCAAAGTACACCCATATTGTCTGCCCCCGCTCGAATGCACTATCAGCTGGATTGCCATTGATTCATCTAAATAGATAAGTAGAAGCTATGTGTTGGCTCGGAGCGGACTCGTCGCTTTATCTATTAAGCCAGTCCGAAAGCACGTTGAATACAGTAACGGTTGTTTTTTTATCTATATTGGGGCCAGCGACACTTGCGAATGACGTTTTATATCACCGCATTCTTCGGAAGGAATAATATATCTACCGGCATATGTTTATAATGTTAGCACTGATGGATGCACCGTCGTTGCTAGTGGTGGAGAGCACGTTCAATTAATCTCATATAAAATTACTATATGGTTTATATTTTATAATAAATATAGCATAGACCTTGAACGTTCAATTTGCATACACCTTTCATTATTTGTATATAAAATAGTCTCCCTACAAAACTAGAAATGTAATACTGACTATTACGAGGTACAAAATAAGAAATTGACATCCGTAGTATAAAATTAAAGTTCATGATAATTTGACGAACGTATATTTAAGCTTACACACTTAAAAATACACTTTAAAACAAGGTGCGGTGAAAAAATACAAAATTAAGAAATTAATATATAGACTTAACGTTAGTTAATGGCATGGCCTGACAATAGATACTACTTAATTTTATCACCTTACATCTCGTGTGCATAGATTATTATTTAAAATAATATTGTAGATATGAAATTTGTATATGCGTTAATATTAAATCATTTTATTTATTAACCTTTATATATCAAGAGCTGGCTCTTTGATAATTCAGAAATTTATATAATAGCATTCTTGGGCGAACTAAATTCAAGCGAAAGGTGGTTTTAAGGTCGGCACGCGACATTGCGTACAGTGAGTCTGTCTGATTTGACGTTTTAACACATTAGATTTTCTGTTAAACAAAATACTTCAATTAGTTGCAACTAAACACGAGCTCAATTGATTTAAATAAAATTATATTGGTGTGACATAGGTCTTAAATAAAATAAAGATATTATTTTAGTCAAGCTTTGCTTTGAAAAATCTAATTTATTTGAGATTTAGAACAACATTCAAGTCTCCTAAGTTGGATAAACATCATATATTTAGATGAACATCAAGTTATAGAATATTTTTAGAAGATATTTTAAGGCGAAACGATATTTTTATTTTCTCTGTAAAGGTAAAGCCGAGCTGGATTATATGTCAGCCCGACAATTAGAAAGTTATCATTAAATTTTGGTAGATATTTAATATGCAGCAAATCTTGACTGCCTGTGTACAAGTCGACCTGTGACCCCATTCGTCCAACAATTATCGTGACAATAGTTAAATGATTAGTACAGTAATTGAAATAAATATGTGTTTGTGTACAGTACCATAAACATTCACTGCTTATCGTGTCATAGCGTTGTTCTTGTATAAGATTATATTTACTTTCATACATACATTACCCTAAAGTGTGATAATAAAAAGTGTTGAGTGTTTGCTAATACTAAAATCTCTTAGTTAATGCTGACTGTAACTTTTACAGACCCTTCTTTCGTTTTAACATACATAGCGATAAAACGCCCCAATTAACACACTAATGCAATACACTAACTAAAACGTGGTCAGGCTCTCTTTACTGTTAACGGGTTTTGTATTATATTTATGTACATATCTATAAGACAAATTTATATTTATATTCGATCTGTATTTTGTAATTGAAATGTATACTAGTCTCATAAATAAATGAAAAACTACAAACTTTGTATATCAAATTTTTAATGTTTCTACACTACTATGTAGTTAAACTTCTAATTTTTCTTTTGACACATAATATCGTTGGGGTATTGCTTATATATAATACAAAAAAATTGTACATAAATAATATCAGTTCTAAAATTACTAAAATGTCCCTGATTTATTTTTCAGAAATGTTTTGTCTTTAAATTCTATTTTGCTTCGTTTGTTCTGGCTTAAGACCCCTACGTATTTAATTTAGATATTTTTAAATCTGTACTTACTCGGTAGTAGTAATAGATTAGTATCAGTAGATAGTCGGTATTCTTAGACCCTTAGCACTAAAATAAAGCATTGCTCGTATGAAATGCAGCTAATTTAAGTTTGCAGCTCGATTCTTTTATGTTTCTCGTTCGCACTCATTTACAGCCGTACTCCTAACAGGGAACGACGGTAACACTCGAGCGGCAAACTCGATTAGATGCGGTGTACCCATGTAATGTATGTATGATGCATTCGGTTCGGTCCGAGCGCTCGGCGGCGTGGGCGCGCGCCTTGCGCGGGGCGAGGAGACGAGCGGCCGCGGACGGGCGTGCGGGCGTACGGTGTGCGCAGAGTGCTGGAGGTGTAGTGTTGCAGGCGGCGCGGGCGGCGCGAGCGGAGCGGGCGCGGGCGCGGCGCGGCGCGACTCGCTCGAGTTCGGCGGCGGCGGGCCGGCGGCCGCGCTGCAGGAGTACGCGCGGAAGTGGGGACCCTCGCCGCTGTCGCCGCCGCTCGGCGCGCTGGGGCCTGTGGGGCTGCGGCCCGTGTCCGCCGCGCCCGGCGCTGAGACCGCCAAGTACAGGTGCACACACACACACACACACACACTACACGACGGGCGGCCATCCACGACCGCTTATGAATCTGTACCAACCTATAACGTGAATGAAATAGATTCTTTACACAATATTATGTCTTGTATCGCCTCACGATGACGGAAAAATTGTGAAGGCTGTAAGAGTTTTATTTGTTTTGATAATTCTTGAAATATATAATTGCATCAGGAAGTTGATTTTATGTCGGCGGCGAGACAGTGTTGCACACACCACACATGCAAAAGTGTCGCGTAACGTTCAATTGTACGTACAAAAGTTCATTATTATACATAATTTTTTTTTTTTTTTTCGTAAAATGTATTTCTTCTTCTATACAATTAAATCGGTATGTAATGAACTAATTACTTTAATACAATTAATTATAACTCATTTTGAATGTTTTAGCCGGATAACATCCATAAGAATATTTAATAAAACACAAAAATAAAATTTAAATAATGAAACATTATCTTTGATAGTAAAAATTGTGAACCCGAGGGTCTCGCAATTCTGTTGTGCAGTGTACCATCCGAGAGATCCTCCTACCATCCGTGTCAAAGCGCGATATATATACGGAATAAGCCTCTGAATTTATCTTGAAATATATATATATAACTGTATAGTATACTTTTAATTTGAGTTTATTTCAGATATATGAACATGATGTAACATATTGTTTTATAAACACACGTTTGTAGTTGATGTCATAGAATCGTTAATTTAAATGTTAATGCCATATTTTTTTAGTTATCATGTGCCTACTCGAGGAAACATCGAATCGCCTCCCTGTATCATATTTAAATACTATATATTAATTATCGTCGACGAACAGACCGGTACTCCTTAAAGTCCGCGTGATGCGTCATGTGGTCTAGCCGGTGATTCGGTCGATGCGAGCGATCGGATCGAAGCGGCGTGGATGGCCGCCGCGACTTGTAATATTGTAAATAGCTTTGTACATCATCATTGTATATTGCGATATTATTCTGACTCGTGTACATAACAGTTGTACCGATATATACATATCATATATATATATTATAGATCTTTGAGCATGCGTATCTAATACCACTTATTAGAATTTAAAAGTAGGTGCCTGCCACCTTCGATCTCAACACGTGTAGTCGCCGATTTTGAATACAAGTTGTTTACGTTACAGAGCCGTGAGCAGTTTAGCACAAGGTTTAACGTCCAACGGCATGTTCGGATCGTCATCCTCGCTATTGAGCAAACTGAGCGGAGTCGGCACTATCTCAGGTTGGTACCGTATTGAATCGACGTATTGAACATTCACACGTGTGATGTGATTGACTGACTCGAAGGTAGTTGTGAACTATGATGTATGAGAATAATGTACAAATTACCCAGTCTGACTAGTTTTCCAACATAATACATGTACCAATGAGGAAGAAGCTTTCATAATTAAAACGAAATATTGATACAACATAGTCAACAGAAAATGACATCCTTATGTTAATGTTATGGCATTCATAACGGTTGTAATGGGTTTAAGAAACACACCGTGAGGACTTAATTGATCGCTGGCTCTATCTTTAACTAATATCACAGACTGCTCTTATTTGACGTTGTGTGGCTCGTGGACTGCATGTTAAATCCCAATGTACATGCTACATCATGGGCATGTTGCTATCTCACCGATCGGACATTAGATGCTGCCTTGATATTATTGTATGTAGTAGGACGCGCTGTAGGTAATTGTAAAGTTAAAGTGGATTAAACATTATTAATCTCGATTGTCGTGGGAAATTTTAACTATTACAATTTTGTCGAAATTAAAATAATTAGTACCTAAGTGAAGCAACTTGCCCGAGTATTCATCAATCATAGCTTCGAGCCGCTATGGATTTTGCGTCATCTTATATATTTTATAAGATACTCAAATGTCTGTTAATATAGGCATATAAGTCCACACTCAAACTGCAGTGAGATTAAATAGGTATAGTGTGCTGTTCACAGTTTGAAACTAAACTGGTTTGCTTGAAAAGTTTTTGTTTTTAGTCACGGGTATTATTATCGCGTTGCACACGGATGTCGTTTAAGTAAATCTTCGACCGTTCTCTCCGTTGTTGTTAAATATTATTTTGTTCTAAACGGCGCCTGTGAATCTTGTCATTAGATAAAAAAATGATTCATTTCAACATTTATCTGACTGATGTATGAATTTAGGGAGCCAATCGTGTATTCCGTGTCGTAATATAGTTTCAGCGTTAGTGAAAACTTTAATTTTATATTTTGTTTTTATCCTTACTTTGATAGTTGGTTGCACAAAGTTGTTCGTTAAACCCTATTTATACAATGGAGGCATTAGTATATAAAGTTGTGTCAAATATTTAAGGTTCGTTTATGGTAGTGATTATTGAGGTTATGGAACCGTTAATAAAAGGGAGCATGTGCGTTGTCGTGACAGAACTGGTGGGCGGCGGAGTGAGCGCGGTGGGCGGCGTGAGCGCCGTCGGCGGCGTGTCGGTCGGCGCGCTGGTCGGGGACAAGCCGCCGGCGGGCCGCAGCCGGCTGCTCGAGGACTTCCGCAACAACCGCTTCCCCAACCTGCAGCTGCGCGACCTCGCCAACCACATCGTCGAGTTCTCGCAGGACCAGCACGGCTCCAGGTCATTCAATATACCACCCTAAATATTTGTATTGGGAGCTCACACGTTACCGTAGTGTGAACCCGTGTTTGTAATGTTTGCATTCGTTTTTGTTAGAGTGTGTAGTATAAAAACATAGCATAGGTACAGAAAACAATGACATATTTCCGTGTTAGCCGTGAGCTGCACCGTATATGCTAATTAGTTTACTGATTAAAGAGTCAATCTGCACCTGATATCTGCGGTTTTAATATGAATTATAAATACAATCATTTAGCACCTAATATGCAGATACTTCGAGTATTTCTGAAGGACATCGAATCGTATCGCACATACGACGGAAATGCACGTGGGTGTAATTAAGTTAATGGCGCTGGAAGAGTTACCTGTAAGCATTCCAAATAATTTGTGTGATTCCGTGTAAAATAAATGTAAGCAAACAAGATTACGCCGTGACCCCGAAACAAGAGGTTAACCGTGGATTATTAATTGTTTCTAAGACACTCTGGTTAATTTATAGTAATTGTTGCATTTATTTACGACTGAGCGGTTTGATTACTATACGAGACGTATGAAGCTTTAATTATGTTCGTCATTTTGCGATCAGAATGTCGTTGTTTTCATTAATGTAATCGTGGTCGGTAATTTTGGTGGGTGATTAAAACTTGTTGGACGGGTTTCATATAAGCGCCATCATATTATAACATTGAGTGTACATTAAATACTTATTTTATATGTAAAAAAAATATATCTTGGCAATCATACGAATAACAAAATCGTGATTGAGTCAAGTCTATGCAAAGTCTAAATTGTTTAGTAAGCATATTAATTCTTTAGATGTATCGATACGTTCCTTTACCTTTTTGTTGCCTCCGATTGAACGACGTATAATATTAATTTTTAATATGCGTGACGATTCTAGCCATGAATTTGTAGCCCTCGGTCTTGAAATACCAGTCGCGTATTTTTTATGTACTGCATATGTTTACTGATTAATAAGATACCAAGGCGTGAAGCGGCTCAAATTTTAATTCCTTTGTAACGAAATTCAATCTAACGAAGCTACATATTGATTTAGCCTCAACTATATTCAAATATATCTAACGCCACAAAATTATATTGTAGGACCGGTGGAAGAGGTGCCGATAACTTATTTGTTGCTTATAGTCTGTCAATTCAAACTTAGCGTGCGTGGTCGACTTTAATTGTTCATAATGTAAAGATATATCCGAGCGGGCAGTGGGTCAGCTACGGTTGCCGCGCGGCTGCCAAACGAGAATCGTAGCCGGAACTGAAGTTTTACATCGAATAAACACAGTCAGATTAACGCTATGTTTACATCACTTGATAATTTACCGTGTATATCTTTTCGTTACAGATTTATTCAACAAAAATTAGAGAGAGCAACGGTTCAAGAAAAACAAATGGTGTTCAATGAAATCATTGGAGCGGCGTATAGTTTAATGACGGACGTGTTTGGAAATTATGTGATACAGAAGTTCTTCGAATTTGGTACGGCAGAGCAGAAAACGACGTTGGCACAAAAGGTAACTATTTAAATTTTAAAGTGTTTACAGTTATTGTATCATTGCTTTTAATAAAGTTGCCATTAATTCGCAATTAGTTGTCTTAAGAAAATTACACGTTGAAAATATATTATTAGCTCATGTACCTACTGCACAACGTATCGAGGAATCACGCGACGTGTCGCATACAGTCATTTTCCGACGATTAATTGGCTCACAGATCAAATTATTCACGTAGATGAAATCATTTTGTCCTACCAATGAATTATATCAGTCATGTCTAATATATTGTCTAACTGTAAAATAATTATGTGTCAGAAACAATTCGTGATAAATAATGTGTGATTGTCTTCCGTTTTCATAAGATTTTTAGAAACCTTTATTGAAATTTCTTTAAAAATTTAAGCTCAACCTACCATGTCCCTGTTGTCAGTTAGTAATAATGATAAATGTCCGAGGTCAGTCATAGGCCGAAGTAGATTTATATAACATACAAATGCTAATTAACTTTCGTAACGATTTCTTGTGAAGCCACATTTGTATGTTATATGTGGAATGATGCAAATACAATGATAAAACTGTGGTTAAACGTAAAAGTGGTATACTTTAAAAATATTTTTATTTTTCAACATATAAAAGACTTAACAGGTTGAGACATTTGGTTTTTTTTGGAAAACGTGAACCTTGCCCCATCCATTTCAGGGGGAGGGGGGAGTGTTACTGTAGGATAATAGGGAAGATGTTTAGGCGATTGGAAGCCTATCTAGGATATCTGAATATTTTTCGCAATTTACTCCGCCTTTTTTTATTTGCCTGCCCTAATCATTTTATTTGGTCTACATAGTAGAAACCTGATATTATGACCTCCCTCGGCGTTCAAAACTGTAAACCTTATCCTTTCCCGTGCAGCTCGAAACTTTTGGGCTCTGGAAATGCTCTGGGGTCTTCAATGTAGACTTTTCCAAGTCATCGTTTCTTGTTTGGCCTCAAATTCGAAACGATGGATCGCATATTTTGTCTGTAGCCACAAATTTTGAATTTTTCTTGTTCAATCTGGAACATATCCGAGATCAGCCTCTTTAAATATTAACTCGGCGCTTCTTTTCTTTCCCGTTAACATTCCCAGCATCATAATTGACGCTTAATGTAGCCAATTTGTTGGCGAAGATTCGTCAAATTCTTCCATGTGTGATCCCTGTGACCTCAAATAATTATCGGATTGTCATTATTCTGTCTGGCAATACGATATATATACTTGACGTCTTTCTCTATGAATGAACTGGATTGAAAGGTCTTCACGATGGTTGTCTTCTGTAAATGCTCTGCCCAACTAGCAGTTATCTGTTTAAATGAGGACGCAACTATCCACTATGAAAGAGTAGAGTCCTCCAGTGTTTTACCCAGTCGACAGCGGTGTCTTTAGTAGACATTTATTTCGAACGGCGGTGCTTTATGACGTCTTTCTCGTCGTTTTTTTTAATTTTTGTGGTGTTACTTCGACTTCTCGTGTTGAAATTAGTTTATCTCCCAAAATATGATGGCGTACTAGATTGTATTTGTAGTGTATTTAGATGGCAGGTGCCTTAGCGGAGGTGACATGAAGTCAATCTTGAATGAAATAGAATGTTCTTCAATTAAAATCTAAACAAAGCTCTTCTCCAGGGTTAGACGATGCAATAGCGAGTAGTATGCAGTTGAATTGTAAATATGCAACAGTGCATTGATATCATGTGGTCCGTCGAATTATTCGTCAGTCTGTACTTTATACATAAATAAACAACATAATATATTTATCAGAATAGGCAGGATGTGTATATAAAGATGGGTGACTAATTTACTTTTGATGAGTATTTGAACGTTTCGACATTGCAGGTTCGCGGGCACGTGCTGGCGCTCGCGCTGCAGATGTACGGGTGCCGCGTGATCCAGAAGGCACTTGAGTCGATCCCCGCCGAGCAGCAGCAGGAGGTGGTGCGCGAGCTGGATGGCCACGTGCTCAAGTGCGTCAAGGACCAGAACGGGAACCACGTCGTAAGTACTCAATTCATGCGTACTAAAACTAGTGGGTTTTTGTGTATAAATCAGGCAAACGATCACAGGCCATGCGATGTTGAGTGAACATCGTCGCCAGTGGCCATTAATAACTCCTGGGGCGTCAGCGTTTCCAATTGAGATGTGGAAGGTCTGATTTTTGGAATGTTACAAGATTATAGCACGTAAAAAACAAATGTAGTTTATCCGTATATGTATCGACATTGTGTTTATGGACAGTGAATTTAATTGTAGCGGTAAATAGCCACCATACTGGTAGCAAGCTTAACAATCATTCAAAATATATCGAAAATACCGGCGACTTAATATCACAGAATTCTCGTTCCTTCGGCATCCAACCGATCCTCTAAACCTTATTTGAAGTATTACAGAATTTATGTTATAGGTCATTATGACTAATTACTTGTGTTTATGTTACGGCAGGTGCAAAAGTGCATCGAGTGCGTCGAGCCGACGGCATTGCAGTTTATCATCAACGCGTTCGCGGGCCAAGTGTACGCCCTGTCGACGCATCCGTACGGCTGTCGCGTGATCCAGCGCATCCTCGAGCACTGCACGCCCGACCAGACAGCGCCCGTGCTCTCGGAGCTGCACGCGCACACCGACCAGCTTATACAGGTCGGTACCGGCGTGTCTTTACCGCATCACCTGTTGAGGATCACCAAAATGGATTTCAGTGGGCTAATTTTAATGTACATCGTATTTTATGAGGATATTTTTTTACGGTAGAAGGTTTTCAGAAGGTGCAGTCTGTTTAGCTCCTCTCGCTCGAGTAAACCTCTAAATCGTCATGTTCAATCTGACATTCTTGACAACTGATTCTTACTTTCTTCTCTCTTCTTTCTTGGCCGGCAATGTATCTGTGACTCCTTTGATATTGTCCATGTCAATGAGCAACGGTGAACAATTATCATCAAGTCGTCCTTGTAAGTCGACTATTTACATAGGAGAAAATACGATATCGCTCGCTCGCTCCTCGCGCGAATGTAGTGTGGGCCTACGGGTTTCAAGGGTCTCCTTTCTATCTGAACGTATATTCGAGGGAACTAGAATTTTCCGGTGAATGCTGAACGCCGCTGTTGAGCGGGGGAATTGCGACGGTGTGTCAATGTGCTGATATGTGTTGTGTGTGTGCGGCAGGACCAGTACGGCAACTACGTGGTGCAGCACGTGCTGGAGCACGGCGCGGCGGAGGACCGCGCGCGGCTGGTAGCGGCGGTGCGCGGCAAGGTGCTGCAGCTGTCGCAGCACAAGTTCGCCAGCAACGTGGTGGAGAAGTGCGTCTCGCACGCCACGCGCACCGAGCGCGCGCTGCTCATCGACGAGCTGTGCGGCTTCAACGACAAGTCAGTACATCTATCACGTTTATATGTACATCTAAACTTCCGTGCATTAGTATATTACAAACAATTTCATTCAATCATTTTTGTTCATTCTCATTCGATCGCCAGTCCATCCATTGATCAAATTTTGTAACTATACAACAAATTTAAAATTGGATTACATGTTAAGTGTATAGGCCAAGGTATATAAAGGCCAAAATATTTAAAACGGCCTAGACAACAGCTATAGTTAGAACGTTAGCGTGAGGTATATTTCGGTCACATGACGTTAAATAGTATAGGAACATGGGTTACAGTCACGCTAGTTGTTTTCGGCACCATATGTCATTACCATACCTTTTCGAGCCGGAGCATCCGCAAAGAGGTTTTTCTAGGGGACTGATAATAATTATGGCAGCTTTTACTATTATCGTTTTATTGTGCAATGACAATGACCATAACCTTTCGAGACCGTAATCTGGTTGTTGCATGTCGCAAAATACAATTAAAATGTGTGTGTTGTTGTTGCAGTGCATTACACGTGATGATGAAAGACCAGTACGCGAACTACGTGGTGCAGAAGATGATCGACGTGGCGGAGCCGACGCAGCGCAAGGTCCTGATGCACAAGATCCGGCCGCACATCGGCTCGCTGCGCAAGTACACGTACGGGAAACACATAATCGCCAAGCTGGAGAAGTTCTTCATGAAGGCGCCCGAGCTGGGGCCCATCGGCCCGCCGCCGCCCAACCCGGGCATGTAGGGCCTGCGCGCCCTCGTAGTATTAACGTCCGCGGGGAAGGCTGATGCGACGGGCCACCGACACCGCCTAATTATAAATTTTGTGAATATTTTCGATTGTACATTTGTAAGTATTTTGGTCCGGAGCCGCGCGGCCGCAACGCCTGTACATAGCGCACGGCAGACTGATGTACAGATGGAGGCCGCATAGCGGGAGCCGATATTCGATATTTACTGTGTACCATACCGATAGTTGTACAGCGTCGACGCCGATCCCGGTGCTCGGCCGTCGCCTCGCCGCGGCGTCTAGTTTTTGATGCGTTTCTAGCTATTAAGTGTTCTAGTATTATTCGTTGTTCGTATGAATCTATGTATAAATATATGAACGTCTCTCATTCTCGTCTAATTTATGAATCGTAGGAAGGCCGCGGTCAGTCGGAGCCGCGCGTTTCGGTAGTTTAGCTCGTTGTAGATTTACTATTAGCTGGGCTAGGGGACCTTGAATCTGCGAGTGATGAAGAAATGCCGCAGGCAGTTCTAGACAATCGGCACTATAGTCGTGATTGTATTGATGTTTTGTAATGTTCAAGTCGAGCTCTCAT
>DWPA01001417.1:0-18713 GCA_018251375.1 Calpodes ethlius | reverse complement strand
AAACCAGCCTAGCCAGCTAATATCATTTTACTTGAGTCAGCCGCCGACTCGTCATGATTCGGCGGGGAGCTTGACAGAAAAAAAAACCTTTTTCATGTCTCTTCTATTCTTAGCTGATAACGCATCGATAATGCCTTTTATGTTACTAATGTCCGTGGGTAACGGTGACCACCTATCATTGAACCATCGTGTGAACCATTCAATTGGATTATCTGATGGTTTTCGGTTTTTTACATAAAATATCAGTTAGTTATTATCCATTAGTAAGAGGATTATGAAAAATATTACTGTCAGTGTTGGTCGGTCCTATTAGTAAATATTAGCCATCCGTTTAGTAATTGTTAGTACTTATCCCACTGAAATTTGATCACAAATAGATACGTTGCTACTAGCCACTACTAAAAACACCAGAACTAAATTGCTTATTAGGTGTGACACCAGTGTTTTATAGAGAAAACTTATAAAATTTAACATATACAGTAGTTAATTCAAGAATTGTTTTTGGTGTCTGATATTTACAGTAATTTTAACATAAACATAAATATCTGTGTAATCAAGTGCCTATATTTTTTTAAAACAACTGCTTTTATCCGCTGTTTCGTAGCCGTGGAGTATTGACATTTCTTTTCTTAATTTCTAAGCGAATTAGGTAAATAAAATATGCAAATAAAAAATGTGAATAACGCATTCAATTTCTCCACAGTATTTTTCGTGTAATCCTTGTGACAAACATAAAAAAAGAAAAAAACTTAAAACTAGTTTTTTGTATATTATTTCATTGTTATTTTTTTTTATTATTACTATATACAGACATAAACCCATTACAATGTTATTATAAGTATAAATTAATACTTGTCAAGGCTAATAAAGGCATTCTTAAATCAACAATGTGAATTTTATTTGTCGCTGGCGCGTTATCGTGTTCTAAGGGAAATTTTTCTTTGATAATAAAATTAGTTTAAAATGACAGTGTAAAAATATTATTCTCTGTATAGTAATTTTAAGTTTATAATAATACAAAGTTAAAATGATTTTAAGTGTAGTCGGATTATACATTTTTAATGTGATAACCGTCAAAGGTTTTGAAGTTCATCCTATAAACGATGGCTACAGGGGTGTAGTAGAACAATTTGAATCTAGGAGTATCCAATATCGTAAGTATGTTAAGGAGCGATGGATAGTACAAAAGTTGGACCATTTCAACGAAAGTGATGATCGGACATGGAAAATGAGGTATTACAAAGATTTAAAATTTTGGAAAACTGGCGGTCCTGTCTACTTATTTATTAACGGAGAAGATTCTGCATCGGTCGCTTTCCTCACGACCGGAGTGGTTTATGATTTAGCAAAAGAGACGGAAGGTGCGATGTACTTGTCAGAACATAGGTATTATGGTGCGAGTCAGCCACTAAAGAGGTCAACATTTAACGTAGATGATTTCAAGTTTTTAAGTGCCGAGCAGGCTTTGGCGGATATTGCCAATTTATTAAAAACCATTAAAAGTAACACGCTTTACGAGAATTCTAAGGTAGTTGTTGTGGGCGGATCATATGCAGGTAATTTAGCTGCATGGATGAAATTGAAATATCCTGATATAGTTGATGCCGCTATAGCAAGTAGTAGCCCAGTTCTGGCTAAAAGAGACTTTCATGAATATTTGGATGTAATATACGATGATTACTCAAAATTTGGATCCCTTGATTGTGTACAAAAAATAAAAAATATGTTCCATAAGTTTGACTCATTATTTCAAACTGAAGATGGTATTAAGGAACTTAAACAGCAAATGAATATATGCGAGAAAACAGATATGAATATAATTGAAAACAGACAACTGTTTTTTTCATCACAGATAACAAGTTTTAGCTCTACCGCTCAATATGGCAAACCTGATGATATTCAAAATCACTGTTCACAAATTTTGGATGTAAATAACACATTTATATCAGATAATAAATATTATTTGAGGACTGATCAAAACTGTTTTGACTATGACTTTAATAACTTGATAGAGGAAATCCTTCAGCCTGAAAACGATGTTATGCTCAGTTGGACTTATCAAACTTGTACCGAATTTGGTTATTTTCAAACAACTACTAATGCGCAGCCGTTTACAAATAATATTCCTGCTGAATGGTACGATAAATTATGTGAGCGCTTGTTTGGTCCTGGTTTCAATAAAAATAGAGTAAATAAAGGCGTCACAAAAACCAACAAAGCGTATGGAGGGAAGTCTCCTAACGTTACTAAAGTTGTATTCGTTAATGGGCAGATGGATCCGTGGAGTTCATTGGGCATCATTAAAGATGGCCCTGCCGACAATCTTGTTGTTTATATTCCGAGGGCTTCCCATTGCAGAGATTTGCATTCTTATGCACCAGACGATGATGAAGAACTGAAACAAGCCAGGGCTCGAATTAAAGATCAAATTAAGAACTGGATAGGGGCAGGTGATAATTGTGAAAAGAAAGACTATAGCAATGTAATTTTCTCCTTTTAGATGCGACAGCTGTTATAAGACCGTTGGAGAAATAAATTTGATATCGATCGTATTTCTGTGTGTATAGAATCCAATTAAACAGAATACAAACCAATGCTATATGTCGTTCTATTTTTCAAAAAGATATTTTAATTGATATTCATATAAATATATATAAAAATATTAGCCTCTATGTAGACATTAACAGTGCCAATTGTCGTTCTACTCCGAACTCGTAATTCTCGTAAAAAAGTTAAAAAGTTCTTGTTTCACGTTTTCTTCTTCCTTCTTCTTCTTCTATATATATATAAAAATAAATTTTTGTCTGTATATCCTTTATAGAAACGTAAACCATACATTTGATCAAATGATGATCATAAGCAAAGTTGTTGTATATGAGTCCACGAAGGTTTTATAGTCATTTTAAATGTATCTTATTATCTCGCTAACTTTACCAAGATGACGATTCTGTTATCAATAAAATATCGCTGATAACTTTTGTTTATTTCAGTTTTAATCGCTTACATTTAGTTTGAACGCGTATTGGCTTTCATTAAATTGTTGAAACACTTGAAACCTTATGAAATATTGCATATATTTTCCTGAAACAAACAACATCATAGTCGAAGTTACAACTAGATTATGAGGGTCTGGTGATGGTGAGGTGAATAATTGTACTCATCAGCGGTTACAGATATAATCTTTTCGATTTTGACTTAAACTTTGTCTAAAATTTTCACCTCGGATTTGACATGATCAGTGTTCTTAGTGACGGAGGTTTTGTACAATAATTTAATTGAATTATGTATAATAATATGGTACATTTTTTATAATCGATTTTCATTGAATACGATTCAAATAATTACTATTTCAACAATAGCATAACTAAATAAGAATGTAAATTATTTATTTGATATTATTCCATAAAATTCTAAAATTAAATTGGTATAGTATATAACTCCAGCTACACTTAACATGAATCTCAGTCATTTATCGTGGATATTTAATGCATTTTAGTTAAGGATTTAATCGGTAACGGCTCTGAAGTATTTTCTTTTGACGACTACAGATGTTTAATGAAAATAAAATAAATGAGCATCGAACATCATTCAAAAGTAACAAAGCAATAAAATGAACTAAAAATGGAACTAAATTTGGATCATTCCAACAAAAAATACTCGGAAAAGAAAATAAGGTAATCAACTAAAAGTATGAGATAGAAGGAACGATCGCAGTTAAAAAGAGGTATGTAACTTTACGATAAATATATTTAAAAATAAATATTGAGTTACTTTCATTTAATTAACGTTGTTAAGGCGTATTAAAATAAAACAAAATGCACAATATTAAAATAATTTCATATTTTATTCATACACGTTTCCTTAACATAGGTTACTCGATAACCAACACCCAACGTTATATATAGAGGATGTTGATGTACATAATATAATAATTATTATATTAAAAGCACAGTTGGCAACACAGTTCGATATGGATATTGAAAGTTTATACATTTATTCATTCGTGTTGGAATCTTCAGCAATATTCATTTCGATGATCGAACCCTAAATGCTGTTCTTTCATATGTTTATTCAAAGAATTTTGACAATCAGACTCATCGTCAAAAGAATCAGAATCAAATTCATTTGTCACATTAATCATTTTAAGGGAAAATTATTTAATTATTTTCCAAATGCGGTTTTCTGTAACTGTATTTAATGTATTACAATCGATATTTTATGTTCTATTTCAGTAGCAGTGTGAATTGTTTTCATAAGTTTCAAAGATTTATTTGAATACGTATCTACAAAATTATTATTAATAATACGTGTGATACAAATGGTAACCTGCATAGCACCTCCAAACTCGAATTTCCAATTAGAAATCTTCTATTAAAAGCACACCAAATAATTATAATAATTCTTATTAGAACTATGCTAATCAGTGTAGCCCTATAAGTAACCTAAATTACAATAATATATAATATTATTAATAATTATACATACTTCTATTTAATAAGATGAATTCTTATTTTTTACACTAAAATGGATACCTATTCTGAAGGCAATCGATATTTTACTTGCGATATGATATTGCTGCTCGAGCTATAATCTAGTAATAAAAATATATAAGTAGACTAACTAAAATATACACGAAATTTAAAATTTTAATAATTCATAAAAAATCAGCATAAATTGTACAAAATCTAACTTAACTTTAATTGAGTATTGATAAAGTACATGAAATATTAGGGAATAACATAAAATGATTATTATTTATAATAAAAAATGAAAAAAATATTTACAAAAGTTATAAAAATAAAGATATAAAGATAATCATCATAGCTAATAATAACACGATGATATTTTTATAATAATTATTTGTATCGTGCTTAAAGAGCATTTTCTAGTAAAGATTTATAATTTTATTATTAGTTAAATTAAAAAAAATATTCTTAATATGTCAAACCAATTAAATTTTATTCCCAACCCTGTCATGACTAGGATTGTCACCTAAAATTAAGTAAAGAAAATCAAAATAATAATAAACATTGTTCTGCTATTCAAATCAAATATGTACATTATACACGTACATTACGTTGTTATTAGACGAAGTTTCTACCTGATCTTCGTTTCCTTTTAATACAAATTTACATTAAATCAATTTCTCAATCATTTCCTTAACGATATACGCTTTCAAAGTTCAACACATTCTGTATAGCTCTATAAGCTAATCAAGTATTTAACGCGTTAATTAAGGCGCATTCGGTTATTTCCATTAACACTAACATTAACGCAGTTGTATCAGGGATATAAGATACATACTACATTTGCAAGAAATCTAATCATAAAATACATTCGATATTCAAACAGCAGAACAATGGTCTAACATAGTAATGAACACTGAAAAAGTTAAATATATTGGCAGTGATTACGTCACTTAACTACTTAAATTATGTTTATACACAATATTATCTAGCGATTACGCTGGTAATATTTCGATCACTTAACTTACGTCAGAGTATAAAAAAGCTTATAAGAACGGATACACTTGGTAATATGGACGTATAGTCACTAAAATCTACTGCGTTCAAGCGAATTCAATGACGATTACCTATAAATTCCTTGCAATCGAACTAAATCATCCAATATAAGTACTACGTACTAAGTCATAATTTACAGCGTTATATATGTACAGCTTTGAGAATACAGTCACATCGATACGATAATAAGTCTAATTTGAAATAAGACTTAATGTAGGTATAATATCGACGTAATTGTATCCATGTTATGCTAAATTGAGTCCTATAGTATTGAAAAAGAAGCGAGTTTAGTCCCATTCTCCGATGAACATATGGCGTGCGTTCGGTGCTGGTGGTGGGGGGAATCCGCGCCCTGGAATTGGTAGGCGTCCATACAATGCATACGGGTCGTAATGGTCTCCATCTGGAATGAAAATTGTACATACAACGATATTATTATCTACTGAGAAACAATTATCAACCTAACCGACGCGCGATTTGAAAACGTCAGACGAACGATGTTATGTGTTATTAAAATCAGTTATTTTTGTGTTATTATGGTGATATTATTGCGGTATCATTTACAATTTGTGGGTGTAGACTTAGAATTTATATTATTGCTAATTGCTTCCCGCGACTTCATAGATTATTTGCATTTATACAGACTTGCAAGTCACCTGCCCCATTTACTGCTTTAAAATTGGAAACTTGGAAGCAAATTGGAAACTCGGGCGAAAGTTTTCTTTTTTTCACAGAGACTTTTAAACATTTTTTAACCCCTTCTAAGGATAAATCTTAAGGAAATGCTGTACAAAGTTTCATGTGTCTGCACTAGATCAAGCTGTGCATTATTTGTCAGTCAGTGACTGTTAGTGTTTTATTAAGTAGATTATTTTCAGAGTATATAATTTTAACGGGTTTGATATTTTGAATGGCCGTTTTCAATTATCTGTCTATCCACAATTACTAGATATTGTAGCAAGAACGATAACAAGTATCACCATAATATTGTCACGTTTTAAAAGGCGCTAGGTTGATCTTAATCTACTATCTTGAGGATGGATAAATTTAGTATAGAGAACGAACGAATGAGACTATATTCTTTACAAAGGATTATTCAACATTTTTGTCAGTCCGGTGAAATAAAAGTAACGTTACGACTTGTATCGGGTGGTTTTAGAATAGGTCCTACGACTCTACCTTCGATGGAATCTGTTTCATGATAATTATAGACGTTTCGGTTATATCGTTATACAAATTATTAATTAAAAACACAACACATAGTTGAATTATAACACTGAATAATAGTAGAAATAAGAACTCTGAAAGAATTACTACTAGGATGAAGCGAAGCTCGCAATGGTCAAACCCAGTAGCAGTCCAGGGCCACTGTGATCAAACGATGGGTGCAAGAGAAAATAACAGGAGATTCTAGAACAATCCGATGATTAAGAAAGGTGATAGGAACACAGAAGTGTGAAACAGTTATCGAAGCGAGAGGCGTGCTACCAAGCGAAGCGAGAATAACAGAAAGGTAAATACCAAGGTTGGAGCGAAGAGCCTTCGCGGTAACAAAGTGCGAGGTTAGTGTACTAGCGGGGCTGCTGGATCACGAGTGGCAGCAGTTTCCGATCCCTGTCAGGATAGAATTGATACATGAGTTTTTCCTTCCTCGGAGGACGCTCGTACGCACCGATTCCGCTCTCGTAGGACCGGGCGTGCCATAACGCTGCTTGGGGCATCGGTGCGTGGGCGAAAGGAGGCATGTGACCCGGGAACGGCCCTGGATGAGCGTGGGCCACGCTGTAACGCTTGCTGGGGACCGGCGTCTCCTTCAGAGTGAGGCGCTCCGTCATCGCTGGAAGCACATGCTTGCCGTTCGCCTTCACGAAGTTGGGAACGCGCGCGCGCAGTCCGCAGTAGTACGGGTCATCTGAAATTAAATTGTTTAGAATGTTTTATGTCTAAAATTCTTTCTCTGTTTAGCTTGAAAGGATTTTATAAAAGGTTAATTTAGAGACTGAACATATGTACGAAATGATTATGTTATAAAATAATAAAAAAAACAATTTGAACAATAATGTTTTTGAGCCGTTTCGTCCTCTAAATATGTTCCTTGTTTACATGATTTTAAAGGTCTATAACGTTTTTCATTTGTAAAAGATTATAATTTACATATTAACATATATCTGTCTAAAGTCATTGATAATAATTTTGTTATGGATTGACGTGGCACACACCGATCATTGTCTATATATCTTTTTATAGCTAATTTCACACATTTTTAAATCTATTCGTCACCAACGCGAGGTCGTTTTAACTCTTATTACCTTGGCGTACGGTTGACATTGACGATTCATTGATACATTGTTGATAATGACAGTGTGATTTAGGTTTGATATGCCAATATTACACGGATCGGACATTCAAAGTGAATAAAGCGGCTAAACCAGCACTTATAATTATATCCATATATGTTTTTAACTGAACGAGAATAAAATATCGAATATTTATTTTAATTAACGACAATATGCCATAGAAATGAACCTTAATGTTGTTGTATCAAATAAGTATGCGTTAGTAGAAATAAGTTAGTTCATGCTCCGTAACTAGACCTTTAGTTGAACAAAGTTTCGGAATATATCGAATCGAAAACACGTCTCGAGAATATATCGACTAACACGCTGCGATGTTCCCGTCATCGCATAATTCTAATCGTGTATTTGTACCCAATTTACATAACACATCGCGATCTATTTCACTACGGCCCGTACACATTCTCCAAACGCCAATAAAAGACGCGTGCGGCATACGGCGTGCTCCGTACCATGTTCCGCATCCTACACGTTCCAAATAGCGTCAATTCAAATATCAAGGATATGCCGAAATGCCAGCTAGAGGTTGCGAAACGGTGCATTGTCTCGACGTAACCTCTGTTCCGAGATTCGTCTGCGATGTAGACGACCGTCAAATTAAAACGAGTGAGAGTGAACTGGATACGTCATCAGGGATTTTTGTAAGTTTTCTTCGACGTAGAGTTTGGTCGTCTTTAGTATTATATAAGGGAAGAAATGGTCTAGGAGGACTGGAAACCTCCTTTTGCATTAGCAAAAAAAAAATGAAATAAATATTTTGAATTATATTCGACATCTGATCATGAAAATTTCGAAAAAAGGCCTTCTACATTCAAATAAAACAGGCATACAAATTCCAGAAAGACAGCTAACCCTTCCGTCACCCACTCCCCCTCATTTTGGTACACCCAAGCTTGGTCTATCCTCGCTATAAAAACTTTAGCGATGCTTATAGTTATCCTGTAATATCCTGTAAACATTTCCATGAAGTGCTCTTCTGTTTTATATGTGACCAAAAACATGGAGACGATGCTCAGTTGTCTTCAGTTTATTTTACCAAATCTTAGACAAACAATATCTCTAATCACCCTCCGATAATCATAATAAAACCGGTAGTATGAAGCGGTCATCGCATCATAATCTACTAGGCATGGGTGCGAATCATGTCACGACATTATGACAGATTTAAGTTCGTGGGTCACTTTGACCTTGTCACGTAGTATATTCATTTTTTTGCAGTCACGATATCTTTTAACACAAGATCCGCAAAGAAAACAAAGACTGCTATGCGGCAACCAATTTAAAATCTTCCTGAATGAAACGTATTTGTTTTTTTAAATTGCACGAACACTTTTCCGCACCAAGATTTTCTATTGCGGTACTTGGCAGATGAATAAGAATAGATCTTCGGTGAGTGTTATCCACATTGTAAGGCAACAAACACGGGAGAGTTTTCTATAATATTCTTGAGGATGTGTGAAGTCTGATAATCCGTTATTGGCCAGCGTGGCGGACTAAAATGTATTGCGGACTAAATTTTAATTGTCGGTGGAGACCCGACCCTAGTAACGGGATAGTTATGGATTTAGATAAATGGTTTACTTGTATATAAATAAGTTAAGAGAAGACAAAAACCTCAATTTTCTCCTTCGTTTATCAACTGTTTTATTGGATAGTTATAGATGAGTTTAAGGGTTCCCATCAGAGATGTGCTATGTAAATAAGCTAAAGGCGTGTGTCAAATCCACCAATAAAGTTACCGTTTCTTGATTTTCAATTGTCTTTCTTTGCCATTCATTGGTATTGATGGATTTGTTACTTATTTGTAGCAAACATCGCATATGTATGATTAAATAACAATTTTTAGTTTGAGTTTGAGAAAAGGGTGAGCACGGGTCTTACAGTTCATTGTGATTTATTTCAAGACACAGTTGTTACAATTATCTAAAAGTACTTGTCACTTTTCGATGTGTTAATGTGTGTGTGTATTTAATAGTTGAGTAACTTATGAAATGATGGCAAAATCTTATAAATATAAATATATGCAACTATGTGATGAAACTAACAGAGTCAGGTATTTCTAAATGAGATCAGACATGCAAATGAGTCGCTAAAGTGTTATCGAATCATTTACATAATTAGGGACTTATAAAACAGGTCGTGTATGGTTGCTTTGTTATTTCTATTACCTGTAGGTTGTATACTAGTATATTAATATATTACACTATACCAGTATACTAAAGATTATTTGTTGAGTTTCAAAAACATTAAAGAACCTATTTATTTAAAATGTGTTATAAATAATGCATCCATTGTATTTTAATGAATTTTAATTATATCAAAAATAAAATAACTATTTATTTGAAAGACTTATTAATACGTTAGATATTTGGTTTCACTGCAGAAATTATTAATATTAACTTTACAATTTTTAATGCAAAATTTATTTATTTGTGACGTAACTTAACTACTATCGTGATCTTAACATAAAAATAATTACGTGACAAAAAAGCTAAACTGCCATTTTTATTTATTTAAACTTTATTGACCACGATAAAAAATACGATACGATATGCGAGCTTAGTGCATTATCTACCAGCTTTTTATACAAGTCTTATATATACAATTCCAAACATGTTCTCGAATATTCTAGGGATTTAGAATATCACATTCGCGGTGAAGCGTTAGGAAATATTAAAGTAGTGAAACGGGCCCATATTTCAGATGCGGTGATATAAATCTGCGCGGGGACAACAAGCCTTATGAATGATGGTCTCGCTGGCCATATTGATATGGCAGTTCACACTTGCGACATCGGCTGTTGTAAATTACGTTTCGGACATATAAATCCTTGTATTGTCACACTGGCATGCCGCTAGGGTTGTCGCATGGAATCGACGGAGGTCATGAATAAAAAAGACTTTAATTTTATTTAAAATTGATGAGTTTTTATGTATATTCATTAACAGGTTATTCGGAAACGTAACTTACTATTTGCTCATTTATGTGCAGTATTTGTTTTTTTATAAAACTATGAATATCTTTATCAGCAAAGCCTAGTGGAATATTATGACAGAAATGAAATGGTAAGTGATTTGCACAAATAAACGAAGATATTTTTGCACTACTAAATTAACATTCGTGCAATAACCCGGATATATTCATGATATATATCCCTGTAAGCCCAATTAGTTTCGACACTATCTGAGGTCCTTAAACACGAGAACGAAGAAATCATCAAATTCAAATGTTTAACAATATGTTTTAATTTATGAAGGAACTTGTAACCAATGGCTGGCAACCCTATACACCGCACGAGCCGACATCAATTGTTCTATGACACAATTACCGTCTTATTATATATACGTAGTTGAATTCATAGGACAGGCCGCAAGCGGAAAAATATTGACATATGTGAGTTGTGAAGGAAGGAATGTTTCCTTAATGTATGGCTCTTTAAATAAATGTTTGAAAAATTGTATTGATTCGTGCTTTTCGCAGATATACGTGTAATGCAAAGAATTTAAAATGAGTATCGCATTTGCGTTTGATAGTGATAGGTATCTACCTACAATTGCAATATTTCAAATTCATCTGAATTTGAAATATTTGATGATTATTTCAATCTTGGTTTAAATTATTTTTACTTATAAAACTTCATAAAGGCCATATAATTAATTCACTTACAGAATTTCTATCAAAGACAAAATGTTACAATCGTAGAATAAATAAAAAATATTGAAAATTTATGAAAAAATCTACTTGACTATTTTTGCGTACTATATAACATAATTTACTATTCGTGAATATAATTGGTTAATTTTATTACCTTTTACAGTAATAGAATTCTGAACTTGCAAACAAGGCAAAGTAGAGGCGTGTAACATCGAACTAACAGCTCAGGTAATTATCCAATATCGGCTCATAATGCCCAAAGAAGGTGTTCGGACTTCGGCATCGATGTAAACGCCTCCTAGGACTTACTAGATATATTGTAATAGCCGTACGGGTGGGACGAAACACTCCAGTCCACAGTCTAGTCCGAACTAAACAATTTATCGCTTTCAAGTAATTAATGCTGCGATTGTGTGTTCACTTTTTAAGCCCAGTTTTAATCCGGTTAATTAAGGAAAGTCGTTTTATTCGACAATACGTTTAAAAGGTCTTTGTCTCTAATTTAATGGCGAAAAAGGTTATTTTAATTAGCGTAGCCGCGAAATCACGTGTCGTCGTATATCGTGTCGGACAGGACCGTGTGTAGACCACTTTATGTGTTGACATTTTGAAATTGTTGAAGCTGTGATTTGCGCTATTTTTGGAATACGCTTTATCGTATTAGATATATTACTATGGAGCACTTTTCTTTGTTTTGTAATGTAAATAGCTGACACACGAGCAAACTAGCCACGTAATGGTAATGCTAAGAAAAGGAAGAAAGAAAGAAATGTCTGGCTTTATTTTCTTTCTATAATACCAAAGTAATAGGACATGTAGTGCTGATAAACAAAATTATTTTGTTATTTTCACAAATTCACATGTATCTCTCTGATTTGTTTTGCTTTTTCATCTCAAGCGACTTTATAGCAATAGTGGAAATGTTTTACGAAAAATAATCTCAATCTTTAAAATTTTACCTATCACCTTTGATAGTTGTCGAAACATCCAAAAATGACGTTTCAATCGCTTCTTCTGTTCTTCTTCCCTCTGCTTGTCTCTTGAGTAATCTACTCTCTTCGCCTACTTCTACTTAGATCTTTAAATACATGCTTTCTAATCAGAAAACTAGAGAAGACGCATTCTACCAGGATCACAGAATTCTACATCTAACTTCTCATGCATCTCTTCTAAGGTCTACTGCGGTTTCGCTCTAGAGTAGGAAAGAAGTTCTCAAGTAGAGAAGATTGGCCACTTACCGTATTTCTTGTTGTCTTTTCCTTTGTCCGACTTTCCTCTTGGGAACTGTGTTGGCACGCGTCCGTTCACGTCGATATCATCATAGTCCGGCTGCAAAAGATATAGTTTAGTTAAATATATATTAAAATAAAAGGTTTATGTACACGCTATGTGATGCAAGACATTAAAAGATTTTATATATAAAATGTGTGTTGTTTAGTGGAGACTTTTTATATACTACATGGTCATCAAATTTAGGTACGTCACTACGTTTCCTTTATCTAATGAAATAAGAGTCTAACTATACAATGTTATATTAAAGATGATTATAATTTTAAATGACTTAATTGTACATTTTCTATTGCAATTTGTTTTTTTAGTTTTAGGAGTTTTATTACCACAAGTTCATCCTATGGTAACTCTCCTTATATCCGTCTTTATACCTCTTCTTGTAACATCCTTACATCATATTTATGCTTCGTCTATATCCAAATAGTAACTCTTTGTTAAAATTAATGTTTTAATTTGCTTACTTTGGTATGTATACGTCCTAATTAAACCTTTCTTCATGGATTTGTAAAATTTTGAATGAAATTTTTAAGAATATCGCGCTTCGTCCTAAGTCTTATCTTTTTCTATACCATGGTTGCGATATAGAACTGCTTATCTCGAATACATTGTATGGTCTGTTAACAACAAAGTAACCAGTACATGTAACATAATATCTATCTTTAATGTAGATTCAGATTGCACAAAATAAATATATATTTTTATGTGACTGTACCCACTTTCCCTTACAACCAGCTTTAGGCCACTAGACCAGCGATAAATAGGTCCGCGCAATGTTTTCAGAGTAAAATGCGTCCGACACGATTATGTTATCTCGGCAACGGAGTCTGTTAAAGAAAGAAAGAAAGAAAACCGTGTGGGCACTCCCCCTTATCTTGTTACAAGGCGAGACGAGTTCAAAGCACAACTAATGTAATACAAGCCTCATATTGTAGACGTTGCTTTATCAAGTAAAAGAAATTATGCGTACCACCCTGTAGAGCTTGACTTCGCGCATGTTATTGCCCGCGTTTTAACATACTTAACGCAATTCTCATGAAATAAATGCGTCTTTAAACAGGTTATTTTTGTTTTCACATAATTCCTTATTATTGTTATGTAATTTAGGTTATCTTTTAAGAAACACGTAGCTTTTTATTTGATGAATTACTTATGAGTTAAGTGATTGTTTGTTAGGAATTACTTAATAAATGAAATTTGCAGAGAACATTGTAAGTTAATTTCGACTTTTAAGTGTTAGAGCGTTTTGTAATCTCATATTTTTGAAGGGATTATACTCAAATAGTTATTAAAAGCTGTACTAAAACTTCGATGATAATTTTAAAATTAGTGTTTTTTGGACTAAGGAATAGATTAATTAATGCTTCAGATTAAAACACATTCAGCAGTTTGTTTTTGACTCAAAAATATAAATATAGTATGCAATGCAGTGAGTTCGATGGATTTTTTTAATCTGTATCAGTATTTCAACGGTCCCTTATTGATCGACTACATATTAAATCCTTTGGTATTACTGGTATAATGGGCAACAGTCAGGTACCAACCAATCAGGTAATCAAGCCCGTACACTTATTATAACATCCTCAACTGCTCAAGAAGACATACGACGAACTTACACCGCAATTAATATTAGCCGGTACGCGTAAACAAAGATACTCCAAAGTCCTGCGTTCACAATGGACAAAGGCCATTCTTCATCCTTACGTTTCCCCTTTCATAGCAACTGACGCCATTTGGATAAACCAATAAAAAGAGCAAAGATTATCTTTTGGTCGCCTATCATTTATCTCGAACGGAGATCGTATCTCCGATGCGTCAACCGACGCCAATACAACCCCCCCATTGTTCAGTGGTGTAAGTATGAGTCGTAAATGCAAGTTCACGAGCCACCGACACATCTTACGACCGATGGTTTTCACGATCCAAAATTAATTCTATTCCACACGATATTGAGTTCAAAATTCATTAATTTATAACAAGTTTTCGGATATCTACAAGGCATCTAACAAGTAGTTGGTACCGACAGGCGTTAAACGGAACAAACTTTCACCTCATTCCGATCGTGATAACTTCTCCTTGTCATTGATAAAGCTACAAAGGTTTGGGAAATGTAAAGCGTAGTTTGAATGATAGATTTATTGTTGAACGCATAGATTAGATTAGTTACAAAGCGTTACCAATATTACTTTCGTTTCAAACTTTAATAAATTGATAAGCTATTTTTGGTATCGAGCTATTTAACTACTCAACATGGTAATAATTGACGGATATATATGCGGTCGATGTTCGACCAATGAAGGGCCATGCACGTTCGGACGCCGTGTGAGCATTGCATTCGTTTTCATACACTTTCTGTTGTCACTCCAGTCGGATTCGACCGTATACGTGTACTTGACGTGGGAATACAATAAAAACGAGTGAGGGATCTCAGCTTCGATTCTTGGGCAAAGACCAATTCATTCATTAAGATGTATATAAAATATTATTTTTCGTTAATTAGTGTGTTAATCTTAGTAATAGTTGTGAAAAGTAATTTTTAACGCGTTAGGTCATAGATATAGCAGGAGCATAATCATAAAATTACTGACCAATAAACAAAGTAGGTGGTCAAACCGACTTATAATCTAACAAGCATACTTAGCCAAGTGAAGCGTCAAGTCGTTTACAAGGAAATTGCAACAGACTTCCTATTTCTTCTCAAAATAATATTGAACGGACATTGGATATCGGGTATCAGCATCACAAGATTGTGTCAATAACACTGATCGTTCAGTAAATCCCGCCCACCGTGAAACGTTCCATGTAAAAGCTTTTTATTGCACTGTTCCATTAAAATACCATACCTAATATAAATATAAATTGTTGAGGGTTGTACACCTATCGTCCATTTCTTATTGATTAATCTGTTACTTAAGATAAAGTTCCGTAAAAGTAGTAGTACCACAAAAGTTTTGGGTCTCCTTTTATGAAAGACTAACTGAACCCTGCGCGCGTTGCTACGCCAACACAAGCTACCAAGGAAATATATGAAATAATTGGAATGACAGTGGTGCCACCACTTCGTACCAACTTAGAAACCATCGTGGTCTCATACACAACCACTTTGCTAAATACCATCACATACACGTCACATACATACTATACAATAATACGATTCTATAAAGGGCATACAGACAAACATTCATTTTTTTATATTAGAGATAAAGTTCCGTAAAAGCAGTAAATAGTGTCATTAATCGAAAATGGAAATAATATCAATTGATTAAAAGATTTTGTATTAATAAATATATCTTCGTATAATAATATACTTACAAAGATAGATAAAGTAGTAAGTACGACTACAAACTAAGACAATAAGGAACCTTTCAAACATTTTTTATGCCATAGATATTAGTAATTTTGTATTAATAGTTTAGTTTTAGGCGAAATTACGTAAGGCTTTTCGATCAAGGAAAAAAAATTACAAATAAAACGAATTTGAAAACAGTAAGACAAAAACTTTACTTTCTATAACATCTTTACAAAAAATATTAGAGGTGGAAAGATTTACCAGCAAGAAAGATTGAGTTACCTATCATGGTGGTCATTGAGAATCAATTTGACGGTGACGTTTCAATCATCTTTTGTACACTGTCCGAGACAAAAGTGAACAAAACAACTTGATGACAAGGCTGTATTGTGAAGATATTAAAACAAACAATGAACAGGTTCAAGATGACATTTGAACCTTATGTCTGTGTAATAAGGTATAAAATTCATTGGATGTAAAAATACATTTTCTTTCACTTTTGCTAACGTCACGAAGTTTCGTTTTAAGGGAATAATTATAAAGGTTAAATTATGTAATGAATTCATTGAATAAAAGAGAAATATTATTTTATAATCAAAAATGGACGGTACTAAAACTCATTCCTACATTAACCGCACACACACAAAGATTCAAAACAAAAACTCAGATTGAAAACAAAAACATAAACTCAACATTAAAATGTTTGCTTCGTTGAGAATCGAACCCAGGACCATCGCTTCATTAAATTGTTTAACAAGTACAATTGTTTATTTGAACTTTTTCAGGGCGATGATGCTTATTTTAAAGACAATTATAAAAATAAGGTATTTTATATCGAAATGATTTAGAAAAACTATGACAAATTGATTTAAGTTTTTACGACAACGTTTTATAGTATAATATAGAAAATATCAATATAATTAAGGTGCTATTATTATTAGCGCGAAAATTATACGCTATGTAGCTAAGACTACATTTTTAATTGGTTTTAAAATTGTAATGCCAATACAGATAAAATATTTAGTGATACTAAATATAAAATAAATATTTTGTGAAATCTGTCATATAAATTTTTTACCATTAGGGATTTAATTTGAATTAGAGATTATCGTTAGTAAAATAATATTACATAAATAATTATACTAGTTGCGAAAGCCGTTGCTAAGCAACATATAAATATTATATAAATGCGATTACAGTGCCAACTAACAATTTCTAGATTAGAATATATATATGCATTTATTTTACAGGCCCTCAGTTATCGTTTATCTTTAAAACGTGGTTATTATCGTATCACGTGACTTAAAACGGACATTTCTCGATGTTATTAATAGTCGTATTCTTTTATATTATGGGGTCAAAATGACCTTGTATTTGTAAGAGCAATAATTAATTTTCCGCTAATCTCCTGCTTCATACTCATTCTTCTGTTTAAAATAAAGTTATTTAAGTACTTTAATTTATATTACACATGCCAGTCGCTTAAATAAATATACTTATCTCACATCAGTCTTTTCGTGTTCTTTTTACGTCCAATTTGACGAACGACGCGATTATATAGGTTCATTATTCATGGTTTGAAAAATCGCTTAACATAAATTGGTCCTTTATCGCTGAACTTAAAATATTTTGGGTATCCCCAATCTATCTTAATACATTTAGAGGATTTCCATTAAGATCAATTGATCTGTTTTAAGAGCCCTGATTCATTAACATGTTCTTTGAATTTCGTATTTAATGTCTCCTCGGTTATTGAGGATAATCTTTTAGTTAGCCTGTTTCCAAGTTTAATTGATTCATCGTGCTCTTCAAGGAATCACATATCTTTCATTCCTCCAAATTCTTTAATTACGTGTAAAAATTATAAATGATAAAAAAATTAACTCATGAAAATAAAACTAATAGATATTATCTCATATAATCAAAGAATTTGATGCATGTGTTACCACTGTTTTGGGCAATTTATAATACTTTTCTCGTGAGAAATTTTAAACAATTAAGTGATCAAACTCTTAGTGTCTTTAGGTATTTTGATCCCATCGAAAACATGGGTCATTATGCCCTTGTTTATAAGTATGGACAATAATGACCCAACAATGGTTTTATAACAAAAATTAAACCGTAGTTAGAAACGAATTATTTCACTTGTTTTTATCAGATTATTTCAACGAAAGTGTGTAATTTTACAAAAGAAACTGTAAATGTAATAAAAAATCAGCAATTGCCACTTGGGCAACGGTAGCACAATCTGTAATGTAATTTACACTTGTAGGAAAATTGCATTGGCAACCGACCACATGTTATGCGTGTTACACACCGACCGAGGCGATAAAAATTTTACAACACTTCGCATTACGACTGTTGTTTTCTTAACACATTGATGCGATATTGAGCTCAGTTACTTTTTCAAATTTTGTATAAGATTTTGAACATCAAACATACTAAGTAAATTTTTGACTAAGAATTGATCGCTACTTAGCCAAAGTCATATTATATAAAAAATTTTAAACCTACTCAATCTCATTAAATATAACATTTATTATTTTTGTTATACCAAAAATATTTACTTAAGTAACAAATTATAACTTTGACTATTTTTTTTTTATT
>DWPA01001416.1:0-18716 GCA_018251375.1 Calpodes ethlius | reverse complement strand
GTGGTATTAATGCTCACTGTCAGGTTGTAAACCATAATCCCGTGTGCAGCTGTTATAGTGATTATACCGGTGATCCTTTCGTACGATGCTTCCCTGATGATCGTAAGTTTTATTTTTTATTTTAATAATGTAAATTACATTTGGTTTTTAAATTTTTAGTACAAAACTGAAATATATATTTTAATTAACAGGACAAATGATACCTATAAATAGTTGTGTACCCAATCCGTGTGGACCAAATTCTCAATGCCAAGAAGTAAATAACGGACCAGTCTGCTCATGTTTGAGCAACTACGTAGGTCGTCCACCAAATTGTAGACCAGAGTGCGTAATGAATGTTGAATGCCCCGGAAATTTAGCTTGCATTTCCGAAAAATGTAGCGATCCTTGTCCAGGGTCTTGTGGATTTCATGCTACGTGTAATGTAGTTAAACATGTTCCGGTTTGTACGTGTGAACCAGGATATACAGGAGATCCATTTTCAGGATGCTCAATTGCTCCACGTAAGTTAATATACCATGAAAATACGCAATTATTCTAAAACATACACGTAAAGTTATAATTAAAATAATATTACTAATAATATTGTTTTGTGTCGCAGCAATTGAAGCTGAGGTTGTCAGTCCTTGTTCTCGTTCACCTTGTGGTGCTAACGCAGTATGTAAAGAAAGACACGACGCCGGATCATGTTCTTGTCTGCCCGATTACTATGGCGATCCGTACGTGGAATGTAGACCAGAATGTGTCTTAAATTCAGACTGTCCCAAAGACAGAGCTTGTATAAATAATAAATGTAAAGATCCTTGCCCCGGCGTTTGTGGAATGAATGCTGAATGTCGCGTTAATAATCACGCCCCGTCATGTGCGTGTCTGGCAGGATATGAAGGGAATCCGTTCACGTCATGTTATATAAGTAAGAAGCATTATATATAACTATAATGGTTGATACTGTATATCGGGTATTTCTTTTTATAATAATATTAAATTATTTTTAGGTGCTATTGAACCTGTTGACCCTTGTACTCCTTCGCCATGTGGCCCGTATAGTTTGTGTCGGGTTAGTCAGGGACACGCTATATGTTCATGTCAAGAACAATATTTAGGGTCACCTCCTTTATGTCGGCCAGAATGCATGGTTAGCAGCGATTGTATGCCTAATAGGGCATGTGTAAATCAGAAATGCGTTGATCCTTGCGCTGGATCATGTGGCAACAATGCTAAATGTACTGTGGTGAATCACAACGCTCTCTGTAGCTGTCCGCAAAATTATGGAGGAGATCCATTTGTGCAATGTACTTATGAAGACCGTAAGTAATTTAAGAAATAAATTTTGATATTCCACAATATTGTGCGTAATTTTTTAACGAAAAATATATTAACTGAAATGATATCGTGTTATAGGGCCCCAACCAAAACCATCTGGTAATCCATGTGTTCCATCACCTTGTGGACCTAATTCTCAATGCCGAGTAGTAGGAGAGACTCCAGCATGTTCTTGCAAGCCTGGTTACATTGGAAGAGCTCCTAATTGTCGCCCTGAATGTATTTATGATGAAGAGTGCCCTAGTAATCTTGCTTGCATTCGAGAAAAATGCGGAAACCCATGTGAAGGTTCCTGTGGCTCAAATACGAATTGCGTGGTCATATCTCACAAAGCTGTTTGTCACTGTCGTGAAAGCTATACGGGAGATCCATTTAGTGGTTGTTATTTCATTGGTGAGTTAGTAAATTTAAAAATTGATCATATGTACAGACCGACAGTATAAATAACACTTTGAATTCATTTTAGTTACTGTACCAAGTGAAGAAGAAACAAACCCATGTAATCCATCACCATGCGGACCTAATGCATTATGCACAGTAAGAAATTCTGCTGGTGCATGCACATGTTTACCTGAATACTTTGGAGATCCATATTTGGGATGCCGACCAGAATGTGTTACGAATAACGATTGTCCAATAGACAAGGCGTGCTCTAATAATAAATGTGTGAATCCTTGTCAAGGCGCGTGTGGTATTAACACACTTTGCAATGTAGCACATCACACTCCAGTTTGTTTATGTGTTGATGGATACGAAGGAAATCCTATGATATCTTGTCATCCACAAAAAAGCCGTTAGTAGATTTTTTTACTATCAATGTTCTTTTTTTTAAATCATTTAAAATTGAAATATAAATTGATATATTTGGTCTTACCTTTTTCAGCTCCATTATATGACGGAAACCCTTGCATTCCATCTCCATGTGGACCTTTCAGTAATTGTAAAGTAGTTGACGGACATGGTGTTTGTTCTTGTCAAGAAGGATATGTAGGGTCACCGCCATCTTGCAGACCAGAGTGTGTCATTAGTACAGATTGTCCACAACATCAAGCGTGTATAAAGCAAAAGTGCAAAGATCCATGTCCAGGAACGTGTGGACTTAATGCAAGATGTCATGTTATAAACCACAACCCTATATGTACCTGTAAAGCAGGATATACTGGCGATCCATTCGTTTCTTGCCAATTGGAGCCAAGTAAGAATTTACCGATAGATGCAAATAAATATAAAACCAACATTAAAGAGTTTGATTTGTTTATTTATGAGATTCCCATATTTTTTTGTAATCTCTTACTCTTTTACCTTTTCTACATATTTCTCAATTTCAGTTTCATGTATATTTTATTCTGTTTACTTATTTCTTTTTCTTTCTTAATGTGTTACTTTCTTTCTTAGAACCTATTTTCACGGGACCTAAAGGAAATCCATGCATACCTTCACCATGTGGTCCATATTCTCAATGTAAAGTAGTTGGAGAAGCGCCTGCATGTTCATGCTTACCAAATTATATTGGTGTCGCACCAAATTGTAGACCTGAATGTTCTATCAATGCGGAATGCCCTGGTAATCTTGCATGCCAAAATGAAAAATGTGTAGACCCTTGTCCAGGCTCTTGTGGGTTCAATGCGGAATGTTCAGTAGCCAATCACGTTGCCTTATGTAATTGTATATCGGGATACACAGGTGATCCATTCAGCGGATGTTCGGTTGTTGAAAGTAAGTTTCTTGTATGATTTATGTTTGAAACGCTAATAAACCACATGGTATTAATTATTGAAAATAATAATTTACAGTTACGTCGGAACCACCACCGAATCCTTGCAACCCATCACCTTGTGGAGCAAATGCTCTATGCAAAGAAAGGAACGGTGTGGGCTCATGTAGTTGCCTACCGGAATATTTCGGAGATCCATACACAGGGTGCCGACCAGAATGCGTATCTAATTCTGATTGCGACCGAAATAAGGCATGTTCTAACAACAGATGCAAGGATCCATGCCCAGGTGCTTGTGGTATAAATGCTGAATGCAGAACTGTCAATCATTCACCGACTTGTACTTGTTTAACGGGATATTCAGGCAATCCACTTACCAGATGTGAAATAGAAAGTAAGTATATATTAGTTTTAATATCCTGACTTCCAAACGAGAGACTCGGGTGCAATTACCACCTAGTATAGACTAATTTGTGACAGATTAGTATATATATCAAATATTAAGACTATAAATATATAAGCTATTTTCGTAGGTAGTGCCACCGTCAACTCAAAAAATATTAGTACTAAGATGTGATAGCGTATATTTTGTTAACATCGTTCATCAATATTTCTAGGTTGTGAATAACTAGTGCAATCTATTCTAAATACTTTGTGTTTCCTTGTTTGTATTTAAGTTATTTGTAACTAATCTTATTTATTATTACCTTTACCACTTAGGTATTCCAGACATCGAACCACAGGTTAATCCATGCCAACCATCACCGTGTGGACCAAACAGTTTATGTCGCGTTGTCAACGGGCATAGCGTATGCACCTGTGAAGCTGATTATATTGGCACTCCACCGACTTGTCGTCCGGAATGTATTGTCAGTTCAGAATGCCCTCAAGATAAGGCCTGCGTTAATAAAAAGTGTACAGATCCTTGTCCCAATACATGTGGAGTAAATGCTCGTTGCCAAGTTGTAACACACAATCCTATTTGTAGCTGTACACCAGGTTTCACCGGCGATCCATTCTCTAAATGTAGCCCTGAAGAAAGTGAGTTATCTGTGTAAATTACTTGGTGACATTATTTTTGTTTTTACGTGTATGTCAAATATAAAATCATTTATTATTTCTTATATAGGATTGGTGCCCACAAATCCTTGCTTACCCTCACCGTGTGGGCCAAACTCAGAATGTCGGGTCATAGGAGATCAAGCTGCCTGTTCTTGCTTACCGAACTATATAGGAAGAGTGCCTAATTGTAGACCTGAATGCACTATTGATGCCGAATGCCCTAGTAATACAGCTTGTATAAACGAACGTTGCAAAGATCCTTGTCAAGGTGCTTGTGGATTGAATGCCATTTGTTTAACTGTAAATCATAAAGCAATATGTAGTTGCCAGCAAGGCTTTACAGGAGATGCTTCAAGAAATTGTTTACAGATAGTGATATCATGTGAGTATTATGCCACTAGTAACACAAATGCTTAGATTGTAGACCGTATAAGAAATTAAAATGCAATTCGTTATTATTTGATAATAAAAGGCTTATTTTTATTGATATTTTCCTTTAAAACTGTATTATGTATTAATGTCTGTTAAAATTTTAGCTACGGAAATGACACCGACATCAAGCCCCTGCTCTCCTTCTCCTTGTGGACCTAATGCTGAGTGTAGAGAACATAATGGTGCTGGCGCCTGTTTCTGCTCTGACGGATATGAGGGCGATCCATATAATCAGCAAGGATGTCGCAGAGAATGTGAAAGTAATGACGATTGCCCTCTAAATTTGGCCTGTACCAGGTTTAAATGTATCGATCCCTGCCCAAGAACTTGTGGACAATTAGCACAATGTACTGTTGAGAAACACGTGCCTGTCTGTACTTGTCCGGACGGCTATACAGGAGATCCTTTCTTCCAATGTAAACAAGTGCTAATGACACGTAAGTATAATTTTAAATGAGTAATAGTAATCAAAATTACCTTAAATGTGTCATTAATGTGCACCTCTTAAGACAGTTAGAGATGCATCAACTGACCAATAATCAATAAAGTTATTTTTGTTAGTTGTTCAACTGATCATCCAGTTTATTAGCCTTGGCTCTCTAGCTGCTTTTTACCGATTTGACAACGGTGAGTGCTCACAGGATTGTGATGCCTTGGCGCCTAAGTCACCTTTTTATCTCTGCATCTCTTGACAAATATTAAGCTCAGGTCGCAAAAAATAAGTAACTAGAGACATATTAAGGGTTTGTGTTCTTAAATTTGTGAGAAATTGTACTGTAAATATTGTAGGCTTGATAAATGTCTTTTACAAAAATTTTAAAAGTATATTGTTGATATAATATTAATACCATTATTAATAGTGTAAGTTGTAAACGTAATATTGTAATAGTAATCTATTTTAATATTTGACAACATTTTAGCTACGCCAGTACAAAACCCGTGTGAACCGACACCTTGTGGACCGAACAGTCAATGCAGACAAGTTAATATGCAGGCTGTGTGCTCTTGCCTTCCCAACTATATTGGATCACCACCATCATGCAGACCGCAGTGTGTTGTTAATAGTGAATGCGATGCATCTAAAGCATGTATAAACCAAAAATGTGACGACCCGTGCCCAAATACATGTGGATTGAGAGCCCATTGCTTAGTAAAGAACCATAACCCTATATGCACATGTCCAGCGGGTATGACTGGAGATCCATTTAGTCAATGCTACAGTAAGTTTTGAACGTCACATATTACTAAAATATTTTTAATCAAATACTGAATTGATTACTAAAACTTTGTATTTATTAACAGATATACCACCAACAACTGAGCGACCGCCATCCTGTACTCCATCCCCATGTGGACCACACTCACGATGCCAATTATTAGTTAGCGGACCAGCTTGCTCATGTTTACCTGGATATGTAGGATCTCCACCGTCTTGCCGCCCAGAATGCACTATCAACTCCGAATGCCCAGCATCTTTGGCATGTGTTCGGCAAAAATGTGAAGATCCTTGCCCAGGATCGTGCGGAGTAGAAGCAAACTGCCACGTCTTAAATCATGTAGCGATTTGTGTTTGCAATGAAGGTTACACTGGTGATCCGTTTTCAAGATGTCTACCAATTAGTGAAAGTACGTATTACTATTAATTATTCTTTATAATTTTAAATACGATGTTTAATTTTTATAATTAAATTACATTTAAAATCAATTTCAGCACCTACAACTCAGACTCCATCAGATCCTTGCAACCCATCACCATGTGGACCAAACGCGCAGTGTGATAATGGATTCTGTACATGTTTACCAGATTATAGTGGCAACCCATATGAATCATGTAGACCTGAATGTACGGGAAGTCAAGAATGTCCACGAGATAAAGCCTGTTTCAGAAATAAATGTAGAGACCCGTGTCCTGGAGTCTGTGGTCAAAACGCAAAATGTGATGTAATCAATCATATACCGAGCTGTTCTTGTATAACCGATTATACGGGTAATCCGTTTACTCATTGTCAACCTGTCGAAAAAGATAAAATGTTACCGAGGGATCCCTGCCATCCTTCGCCTTGTGGACCAAATAGTATCTGTAGAAATACTGACAATACAGCAGTGTGTGCGTGCATTGAAGGTTTCCAAGGATCTCCACCTGCATGTCGACCAGAATGTATTGTTAGTTCGGAATGTCCATCGACAAAAGCATGTGTTAATCAAAAATGTATAAATCCGTGCATTAATGCTTGTGGAGTCTCGGCTCGTTGTGAAGTTATTAATCACAGTCCTATATGCAGCTGTAATCCGGGACAAACAGGTGATCCGTTTAAAAGCTGTTACGATATTGTGGCAGTACCGCCTTCAGAAAATGTCGATGCTTGTAATCCTTCACCGTGTGGGCCAAATTCATTGTGCATTGAGAGAAATGGAAAAGCGAATTGTAGATGTGTAGATGACTATGTGGGACAGCCACCGAACTGCAGGCCAGAGTGTGTCATTAATCCTGATTGTCCATCGAATCAAGCTTGTATAAGAAACAAATGTATTGATCCATGTCCAGGGTCATGTGGGGTAAATGCAGACTGTATTATTGTTAGTCATACTGTTTCATGCATCTGTAGAGAAAAATATACTGGAAATCCATTCTTACAGTGCGTTCCCCAAGAAGGTATGTGTTTTAATATAAGATATATTTTCTGTTATCATTGTTCTGTTTGAGTCTTATAGAATGGTATCTTGTATTTCAGAAAATGTTGTCAAACCTTGTGACCCATCTCCATGTGGTGCGAATGCAATTTGCACACAACGTAATGGCGCGGGCGCTTGTTCCTGCATGGAAGGATACCAAGGAAATCCATATGAAGGCTGCCGACCTGAATGTGTTCTTAGCTCAGATTGTTCTGCAGATAAATCATGTATCAGAAATAAATGTGCTGACCCTTGTCCAGGAATCTGTGGTACTAACGCTGAATGTACTGTAATTAACCACGTTCCTTCTTGCGCATGTCTAAAAGGCTATTCAGGAAATCCATTTGTTCAATGTAATAAAAACGAACCAGTAGAAGAGATAAGACCTTGTCAACCTTCGCCATGTGGGCCGAATAGTGTATGCAGAGAAAACGGCGGACTAGCATCATGTGAATGTCTCCCAGATTATAAAGGAGCTCCTCCAGATTGTCGACCTGAATGCACAGTCAGTAGTGAATGTCCTCCAGATCGTGCTTGCCATAAATTGAAATGCGCTGACCCGTGTAGAGGTACTTGCGGAATCAACGCCCATTGTCAAGTTATTAATCATAGCCCGTTATGTAGCTGCCCAGCGGGAACAACTGGTGATCCATTTAGTAGATGTCAAGAAATCCAATTTACTGTTGAGGAACACACTAAACCTTACCAGCCCTGTCAGCCAAACCCATGTGGTCCGTATAGTGAATGTCGACCAATAAATAATTCCCCATCTTGTTCGTGTATGGTGGGGTATATGGGCTCACCACCAAATTGCCATCCAGAATGCTTGGTTAATACAGATTGTCCGTCACATCAGGCTTGTATTGCAGAGAAATGTACAAATCCATGCGAAGGTTCTTGCGGATTTAGAGCAGAGTGCCGTGTTCAAGACCACATACCAATATGTAGTTGTCCTTTAGGTTATTCTGGTGATCCATTTATACAATGTACAGAAGTAATTGGTAAGATATGTTTGAACTATTCATTGGTGATACAAATATTTTTAAAAAATTTTGAACTTATAGAACAATTCCATTATTTTTATTGCAGTAACACCAACGCCCTCAGCAGATCCCTGCAATCCCTCACCTTGTGGAAGCAATACCGTTTGTGATGCAGGATTATGTTCATGTACACCTGGTTACTTTGGAGATCCCTATACAGGATGTAGATTGGAATGTAGTACTAATGGAGAATGTGCACCAACTCGTTCATGCCAGGGAGGCAAATGTGTAGATCCATGCCCCGGAGCTTGTGGCACTAGTGCAATATGTTCAGTAAATAATCACATTCCATCTTGTACTTGTCCACCGAATACATCAGGAGATCCATTCTCATTCTGTGCGGAAATTGTAAAGTCAGGTAAAATACTTTTGTCATAATTAATTACGTAAGTAATTATCATTGTTAACAAAATATATTTGAAGTAATATTACTATATTTATCTGTTATTTTCAGAAACAACGCCTAGTTCGCCATGTTCTCCATCTCCATGTGGTCCTTACAGTGAGTGTACGGTCAGTGCAAATGGCGCCGCGGCCTGCTCATGTCGAAAGGGACATATAGGCTCACCACCGTCATGCCGCCCAGAATGTCTCGTGAGCTCAGAGTGTAAATTACAGCTCGCATGCATAGACCGCAGATGTCGGGATCCATGTGAGGGAGCTTGTGGCCGAGGAGCACGTTGCCAAGTTATCGCACATTCACCAATCTGTACATGTAATGATGGATTTACTGGCGACCCCTTCACTTACTGTTATCCATTGCCAGGTATAGATGAAGATAAATTAACACATTTTATTCTATTAATGTTTTTAAGAATAATTAAAATCGGTTATTTTATTGTTAAATTTTAGCACTGCCACCTGAACCAATCGATCCATGTCGACCATCACCTTGTGGACCAAACTCCCTTTGCGTAAATTCTGGAGATATACCTGCCTGCAGCTGTCAACCTGGTTTTATTGGATCCCCGCCGAATTGTCGACCAGAATGCACTATTAGTGCTGAATGTCCTGCAGCTCTTGCTTGTGTCGCTCAACGATGCAAAGACCCATGCGTGCAAGCTTGCGGTCCACGGGCCATTTGTTCTGCGGTAGATCATCGTGCCACGTGTGCATGTGAACCTGGCCTAGAAGGCGATCCCTTCCAGGGTTGTACAACTCCTAAAGGTAAGTTCATTACAAACCGTAATAACTCACGATATTTGTACCATTTGTTTTCGAAGGATCAAGATGTAAAATAAATTATTCAATAAAAGGTAAACAACGTTCACAGAGTTTAACATGATTTAAAAGGAATTAAATCGATATTTTGAAAAAAAAAAGCGCACTAACCCCTGCTTTGCGAAGCGTGATAATTCATGCTTAAAATGTGTGCTTTTTTAAATACGGAAGATAAGACCACGGTTCACAAGGTTTACTAATGTTATGAGAACGAAATTTTACTGGTATCTTTTCTTTAGGGTTAAGTGGCGACCATGCCCGCGACTTGGCTTATAGGAAATTATACTGGTACAATATTCGTTTTTACGCTTAATTGTAAAATGAAGGCAGACTAGGATGGTGAAGACATTATTTTTAATATTATAGATTTTGCTTCCAGAAGGGATGTAACATTTTATAATTATTTATGTGAAATTAATGCCTCTGCTTTTGACTGGAGCACGCGGAGATAACAAAGCACTTACAGTAAGCTTAGGTCGTTTTTTAAAACGGCCGCTTTTGGATGGTGCCGCTAAACGTCGCCGAAGCTGGATTAGAGTGGTCACTAAACGTCGCCGAGCCCAGTAAGCTTCGACTAACGCTTCGGACCAAGGAGATGCTTCTAAGGTAAATGCGTATTTAGGTAAGTGAATATTTCTTATGAATTTTTAATAAACTATTTTCAGCTCCATTAAAGGTGGAATATATTAATCCATGTGAACCTTCACCTTGCGGTTCAAATGCTGAATGCCGAGTCCAAGGAAATGCTGGCTCTTGTACGTGCTTGCCAGATTATTTCGGCGATCCTTATCAAGGGTGCCGACCGGAATGTTTAGCCGATTCTGACTGCCCCTTAACATCTGCATGCAATAGGAATAAATGTATAGATCCTTGTCCGGGAGTATGTGGATACAACGCAGATTGTTTTGTTACAAATCATAAACCTACATGTAACTGTAAAGCTGGTTATACCGGCAATCCGTTGTCCATGTGTTCCATAATACGAGGTAAGGATTGATAAAATATACATATGATTTTTTTTAAGTGCATAATCGACCATTAACTTTTATTCTCTGTTTTTAGAATATGATATATCTGTAATCAATGTTTGTAACCCATCACCCTGTGGTACAAATGCTATATGCAAGGAAATAAATGGACAACCAGTTTGCTCATGTTTAACGAATTATATGGGATCTCCACCGAACTGTAAACCGGAATGCATTGTAAATTCAGACTGTAAACCCACGAAGGCTTGCGTTAACAATAGATGTATTAATCCATGTCCGAAACCGTGTGGACGCAATACAGAATGTAAAGTTATAAACCACAGTCCAGTATGTTCATGTCGACAGGGTTATTCAGGAGACCCCTTCACTATGTGCTCTCTGACTCTTCGTAAGTATATTAATGGATATTAATGCAATTTAAAATAATGCTATAAATATATTATTGTTTCTCTGATATTTTTTATTTATTTTATAGATATATCTCCAATTGTGGCTGACAAATCAGATCCATGTCTTCCATCACCATGTGGTCTATATGCCGAATGCCGTAATATTGATGGGTTAGCCTCCTGTTCTTGTATTCCGACATATACTGGCTCACCTCCTTACTGTAAACCTGAATGTGTTGTACACTCGGATTGTCCAAGTAATCAAGCGTGCATTACAGAGAAATGTAGAAATCCTTGTGAAGGTTCATGTGGACTGTATGCTAAATGTTTCGTCAATAATCACGTGCCTGTGTGTATATGTACTGACACATTCACTGGTGATCCGTTCAGGGAATGTACACCGATACCATATAGAGGTATGTTAATAAACATTTACATTTGTTGAATTTATATAAAACTAATTTTAGTTGATTTTATTACTGTTATTTTTTAGATGAAAAACCGCCTATAACTTTTGATCCTTGTGAGCCAAGTCCTTGTGGCGCAAATACAGAATGTAGAAATGGAGTATGTACATGCTTAGCAGACTATCACGGTGATCCATACCTCGGATGCAGACCTGAATGTGTGTACAGTTCTGATTGTCCTCAAGATAAAGGTTGTCAGCGAAATAAATGCGTGAATCCTTGTATTGGAACTTGCGGAATCAATGCTATTTGTGATGTTAATAACCACGTGCCAATGTGCAGCTGTCCCAAAGGAATGAGCGGCAATGCGTTTGTTGAATGTCGGCCCTTCGCAGGTTAGCATTATTTTTTATATACTTTCAACGTTGTAAGTAAATGGGTTAACTTATTATATTTTATTAATAGTAATATTTTTAATTACAAAATTTCTTCCTTTATAGTGGTGAACGTCAATCCATGTAATCCGTCCCCATGCGGGCCAAACAGTCGATGCCAACAATCTAATGGACAATCTGTTTGCTCTTGCATCCCTGGATATCGAGGTAGTCCTCCAACTTGTAGACCAGAATGTGTTGTTAGCCTCGAATGCTCATTGAAGGAAGCTTGTAACAACCAAAAATGTGTGAATCCTTGTATTGGTGCTTGCGGAGTAGCCGCCATTTGTGATGTCATAAATCATAACCCAATTTGTACTTGTCCTCCGTCATTTACTGGAGATCCTTTCATCAGATGCTCAATTGTTGGTAAGTACTGTTGCAATACATAAGATTAAGACATAAATTATTGTTGAAGTTTATGTTAGTTATGTCATTAATGAAATAACTTTTTTTCAGTGGAAACTCCACCTCAAGTAAATCCCTGCGATCCATCTCCCTGTGGGCCACATTCTATCTGCAGAATAAGTGGCGAGAGTCCAGTATGCGCTTGTATTGCTGGTTTTAAAGGCACAGCGCCCAATTGTAGACCAGAATGTATAAGTAACAGTGAATGCGAATATAATTTGGCTTGCACAAATCAAAAGTGTGTGGATCCATGTATAGGAAGTTGTGGAATTAACACGGAATGTAGAGTGGTCAGTCATTCGCCTATGTGCATATGCCAAGCTGGATATACTGGTGACCCGTTTTCCCAATGTAACCCACTAGCATTAATGGAACCAAATGAAATATTGAATCCATGTACTCCAAGTCCTTGTGGTGCTAATGCCATATGTAGGGAACAAAATGGAGTGGGTGCTTGTCAGTGCCAAGAGGGCTATTCAGGAAATCCATATGAAGGGTGTAGGCCAGAGTGTGTCGTTAATTCTGACTGTCCTCTTAATAAAGCATGCTCCCGAATGAAATGTGTCGATCCTTGCCCAGGAACTTGTGGCTCTAGTGCCGTATGTCAAGTGAACAATCATATGCCTAACTGTATTTGTCTACCTGGATACACTGGAAATCCATTTAGCCATTGTAATATCATGCAAGAACGTAAGTCTTAAAAACTTTCTCCCGTGTAACTACTACTCTATTTTTACACACAGCTTATGATACTAATGATATATATTTTTATTTTACAGCCGAAGTTCTGATCAAAAATCCTTGCAGTCCATCACCGTGTGGAGCAAACAGTCAATGCAAAGAAATAAATAGCCAAGCAGTATGCTCTTGTATTCCAAATTTCGTAGGCGCACCACCTAATTGTCGCCCGGAATGTATGGTTAGCTCAGAATGCTCCACGCACTTGGCTTGTGTAAATCAAAAGTGTGCTGATCCATGTGTGGGTAGTTGCGGTGATAATGCAAATTGTAACGTTATAAATCACAGCCCTATATGTGTTTGTAAACAAGGTTTAACCGGAAATCCATTTACACGATGTTATCCAATAAAAGGTATTTTTTTATTATTAAAGGTATTTTTTATATACGAAAGATTACAAATTTAGCCAAAATTTATATGATTATTTTGTTTCAGTTTCACAACAACCTGTTAGTATACCCTCTTCCGATCCATGCATGCCAACGCCGTGTGGTCTATATGCAGAATGTCGTAATGTACGTGACGTCCCATCGTGTTCTTGTCAACCGGGTTATATTGGCAGCCCGCCAAACTGTAGACCTGAATGTACAATAAATTCTGAATGTCCTAGCAACCAAGCCTGCATAAACGAAAAGTGTCGCGATCCATGCCCTGGCGCATGTGGATTGAACGCTCAATGTACCGTATTCAATCACATTGCCCAATGTAGTTGTCTAGAACGTTTCAAAGGAGATCCATTTGTTCAGTGTACCCCATTCGTTCAAGAAGACGGTAAATACAAGTTTTTGATTATTTATTTTGGAAGTAGTTATATCAACATTATATTATTAGTAAAATTTTCTTTATATATATTTCTCACTACTGTTTTATTTACAGACATTATTCCCGAACTGGATCCATGCAATCCTTCTCCATGTGGGCCAAACTCTATATGTAGTGATGGGGTATGTACATGCTTACCTGAATATCACGGCGATCCGTACTTCGGTTGTCGTCCAGAGTGTTTGGTGAACACAGATTGCCCTCATGATAAGGCTTGTCTCAGAAGTAAATGTGTGGATCCCTGTATAAATACGTGTGGCAAACAAGCTCTTTGTAACATATTCAACCATATACCAATGTGTACGTGCCCTCAAGGATTCTCAGGCAATGCTTTCTTGGAATGTCGACCTGTAGTAGTTACTGAATTCGTCGATCCTTGCAACCCATCCCCTTGCGGACCTAACAGTCGCTGTAGAGAAATAAACGGACAGGCTATATGTACGTGTTTGCCTGGTTATAAGGATGCACCACCAACTTGTAGACCCGAGTGCACGTCTAGTGCGGAATGCTCTCTGAATAAAGCATGTTCTGGCCAACAATGCGTTGATCCGTGCAAAGGCAACTGCGGAACTGGAGCTAAATGCCAAGTCATAAATCATAACCCCATCTGTTCATGCTCCACTGGATTTACTGGAGACCCATTCATCAGATGTATACCTCAAGGTAAAAACGTTAATTCTTTACAAAAATTCAATAATATTGTTTGTAAATAACAACATGAGTAGTTCATTGTTCACAAAATGTGAGCGTCGAAAACTTATATGTTGAAGATTAACAAAATTTAAAAAACATGATGTATTTAACACTAAAACTCAATTTCAGATGTGGAGCCTATCAAATACGTCAATCCCTGTGAGCCTTCACCTTGTGGTCCAAATTCGATTTGCAAGGAAATTAATGATAGTCCATCCTGCGCATGTCTTGATAACTTTATGGGCACTCCACCCAATTGCCGGCCAGAATGTATTGCAAATAGCGAATGCCCCAATGAATTGGCATGTATCAATCAAAAATGTAAAGACCCCTGTCCAGGTTCTTGTGGCAGTGGAGCCGAATGCAGAGTTGTAAGCCACGCTCCTCAATGTTATTGCCAACCAGGCTTTACAGGAGATGCTTTTATTGGGTGTAAAATTTTAGATGTGCCTCTTACACCATGTTCTCCATCACCATGTGGACCAAATGCATTGTGTAAAGAACTTAGGGGTGCAGGTTCATGTGTGTGCTTACCAGATTACATTGGGAATCCGTATGAAGGATGTCGCCCTGAATGCGTCGTAAATTCAGATTGTCCCATAAGTTTGGCATGTATTCAAAACAAATGTAAAAACCCCTGTACCAACATATGCGGACATAATGCTGTATGTAATGTTGTAAATCACACGCCTCTTTGTGAGTGTCTTCCAGGTCTACAGGGTAGCCCTTATCAAGGATGTTTTGAGAAAATACAAGGTAGGTGTAATATTTTTAATAACTATACTATATTTTTTATTCATATCTTATATACATAATCTGAGTGTCTTGGTTTCTTTTTTTCAAGAAATACCTGCTCTGAACAAGGATCCATGCGTCCCATCTCCTTGTGGACCTAACAGCATATGCAAAGTATTAAATGATCAAGCAGTGTGCACCTGCGAACCTGGTTATCTGAATTCACCTCCCGCCTGTAGACCAGAATGTATAGTTAGCTCAGAGTGTACTCAACAGCAGGCGTGTATTAATCGAAAATGTAAAAATCCATGTGAAGGAGTTTGTGGACTCAACACTGATTGTAAAGTTATAAACCATAGTCCAATCTGTACATGTCTTACGCAATATACGGGGGATCCTTTCAGCCGATGTTACAGAATTCAAGGTATTTTTTATCTTATAATTTAACTTATCGCATTTATGTTTTATATTTATATGATTTATGTTATTTCGGAAAAAATACTAAACCGTAAATATTAAATTTCAGTTGCTGATGTGGTTACTACTTCTGTAAATCCTTGCCTACCTTCACCTTGTGGACCTTTTTCACAATGCCGGAATGTAGGAGAAACACCTTCCTGCACATGTCTTCCTCAGTATCACGGAAGCCCACCAAACTGTCGACCGGAATGCTCTATCAATACCGACTGTCCGAGTGATAAAGCTTGTATTAATGAAAAATGTATCGACCCGTGTCCAGGTTCTTGTGGCATTAATGCTGAATGTAGAGTACAGAGCCATGTTTCTATTTGTACCTGTTACGACGGATACACAGGAGATCCTTTCAACAACTGCGTTTTGAAACCCCTAAGAGGTATTATAATGACTCCGAATTGTATACAGTTTTTCGTTTTTACTTCTTTCTTTAATTAACTAAACTTTATAAAATTTTGTTCTTTATGTTAACCAGAACCAGAACCAACAAATCCATGCAATCCATCACCGTGTGGGCCCAACGCTGTTTGTAATGACGGTGTTTGTACTTGCTTGCCGGATTACAATGGCGATCCATATTTCGGTTGTCGCCCTGAATGCACTATCAGTTCGGAATGTCCTATGGACAAGGCCTGTGTCAAACAGAAATGTATCAATCCATGCATTAACACATGCGGCATAAATGCTAATTGCGAAGTTGTAAAACATATGGCTATTTGCGTTTGCCCACCAAAGACCACAGGAAATGCTTTTATTCAATGCAACCCAATAAGAGGTAAATAAATGTTTATTTACATTTTCCTTCTATTTATTTCAATTATTGCATAATTCAATGTTAATATTCCGTGTTTCATAATAACGATAACATGATGATTTTTTTCAGACATTATTCCATCAAATCCATGTCAACCAAGTCCTTGTGGACCGTTCAGTCAATGCAGGGAATATAACAACCAAGCTGTTTGTTCATGTATGGAGACCTATCTCGGTGCACCACCATCATGTCACCCAGAGTGTACTGCTAGTTCAGATTGCCCATCAAATAAGGCATGCAGCAACCAAAAATGTATAAATCCTTGCCGTGGCGCATGTGGTGTAGCAGCTGAATGCCAAGTTATCAGTCATAATCCAATATGTTCATGTCCTACTGAATTAACTGGTGATCCATTTACTCGATGTATCTCAAAACGTAAGTTGGACTATTGCATAAATCTGGGTTTTTAAGAATATCTGTGTGCGAAGTCGTATTCATAATGCATAAAAATATGTCTATGTTACAGCAATTTCTGAACCTACGATTGCGGTAAATCCCTGCCAACCATCGCCTTGTGGACCAAATTCCATCTGTCAGCAAACAGGCGGAGAATTACCTTCATGTCAATGTATGCCTGATTTTATCGGATCTCCTCCAAATTGTCGTCCAGAATGCATATCAAACAGCGAGTGTGCACCGCATAAAGCTTGTATAAATAGAAAGTGCCAAGACCCATGTATTCAGGCTTGTGGAATAAATTCCGAATGTAGGGTTGTAAGTCATACCGCAGTATGTATATGCCCAGATGGTTATACTGGCGATGCAGGAATTCAGTGTACAAGAAATCCCGTAATTCCCGCGGAATCCTTATCACCTTGTACACCCTCACCTTGTGGACCTAATGCGGAATGTAAGGAGCAATCTGATGCCGGCGCCTGTGTGTGTGTTCACGGTTATTTTGGTAACCCTTACGAAGGATGCCGCCCTGAGTGCTCTGTCAACTCTGATTGTCCTAGTAACAAAGCGTGCACAAGAAATAAGTGTATGGACCCCTGCCCTGGAACATGTGCCATAAATGCTGATTGTCAAGTAGTAAATCACTCCCCATTGTGTACATGTCGCCCACAGTATATTGGCGACCCGTTCAGACAATGCATTCTTAAACGTAAGTAATACATATACGGATAATAAATAAAACGGAGTTGGTAAATTTCATTTCATCAAATTAATTTTAATAACGGTTTTAATTTATTTTTTTAGAAGAAGAACCAATATATACAAACCCATGTCAACCATCTCCATGCGGGCCAAATAGTCAGTGTCAAGTTACAAATGGACAAAGCGTGTGCTCATGTATGCCGGAGTATAGAGGTTCTCCACCAAACTGCAGACCGGAATGTGTTGTTAGTGCAGAATGCCCGACAGACAAGACATGCAGAAACCAAAAATGTGTATCACCTTGTCCAGGCCCATGCGGTTTAAATACAAATTGTAGAGTCATTAACCATAGTCCCATTTGCACTTGTGAAGAAAAATACACTGGCGATCCATTCTCCAATTGTTATAGAATTCCAGGTATTTAAAAAACCAGATTAAATATTACGGTTTAATATTTAATTCAATTCTTAAACTCATTATTTATTTTTTTAGCACCAGTTCAAGCTGTTATGGAAAGAGATCCTTGTGTACCTTCACCTTGTGGTCCGAACTCCATTTGCCAGAATCTGCGTGGTATTCCATCTTGTTCATGTATGCTGAACTTTGAAGGCAGTCCTCCAAACTGTAGGCCGGAATGCACTATAAACGAAGACTGTGGTAGCAATCTGGCTTGTATAAAACAGAAATGTAAGGATCCATGTCCCGGCTCATGTGGCATCAACGCGAAGTGTCATGTTATGAATCATGTCGCAGTTTGCAGTTGCATTGAAGGTTATGAAGGAAATGCCTTTGTACAGTGCAATCCTAAACCTTTAAAAGGTTAGTAAACTTTAACGTTATTTTTATATATTTTTAAGTAATTATACTAGATGGGAGGTCGACATGACAATTTATAATGATCTTGACGTTTATAGAAAAAATGAAGAAATGTATAAATTTATTGAAATGAATTCGTCGTTATTATGGTCCATACTGAATTTTTTTTATTATCAAAACTGAATTTCGATATCGACCAGGTACTTGGAGCAGTGTTAGATCTGTGGTAAATTTTCCTTTCGATCCTGGCTACATCAACGTCGTCTATTGGCCTGCTAATATTAATTAATTCAATTTGCGAACTGTATATATTACTTTCGTTTATGATACTGTGGCCTGGTCTCGGAAACCGGCAAAGACATGATCGGCGTTGTGATATACCTGGCGGCAAATCAAACAACACACATTCATATCTATCATTCAAATTATAT
>DWPA01001415.1:0-18720 GCA_018251375.1 Calpodes ethlius | reverse complement strand
TTGTACTAAATTATGAATATAGATTGCTTTGAAAAACCTTGGGTACTTTTCCAAGTAGTAACATATTTATATATTAAATGTAAGGATTTTACACTTTATAGGAAAAATTAACATTTCAATCACAATTTCAAATACATTTTCAAAAAATGATCGATGCAAAAACAACTTTTCGCATCTATTTAACCCTTTTTTCTCTCATACTAAAGATATCCGTTATATATATATTTATATATATATATATATATATATATTTATATATACTAATATTATATATATATATATACTAATATTATAAATATGAGAGTGTGTTTGTTTATTTGTCCTTCTTTCACGGCGCAACAGTGCGTCGTTATGGTACGATTTTGATGTGAAGATAGTTGGGAGGATAAAGAGTACCATAGGCTTCGTTTTATCACGAAAAAACATCTCATATAAGTGACTAAATTCATTACAATGAATGAATGAATATACTTTAGCCAAATTAACATTATTTAATAATAAAGCATTGCCTAGTAAGAAATCGATAACCTTTTTATTGCTGTTGTTTTTCCCGTTCATATGCAGCCGGGGGTAACAATTAGTACTTTTATATATAATATTCTTTTTTTTATTTTTCGAATCGACTGCTGTTGTTGGAAACTTATAGGTACATGAACATTCTTGTTACAATATGTTGTCTACATTCCATAAAAAGCAATGAACTCTAAAGATATTTGGTATTTTTAACAAATAAACAGTCGAAATTAAAAACTTATTCACAAAAACTCATATTAATATAATACATACTTTCAAACAACATATTTAGTGACGTCAGAAGCTGCGCATTGAGCAATTTGCCGCTAAACGCAACAGACCTTCAACCTTTTCTCCAGCGCTTACTTGGCATTGGACTTAATCTATTTTTTTAAAACAGACGTGAGGAATTGTTTATCAACTATTGATACGCTTGATCCCGCTGACCTATAGGTATGATGTATGTTAGACAACATTTACAATACTCATTGACAGCTAATGTGTATAATGATTTGATTTGAGAGATCTCCTTCAAATATCTCAATATAATATCATCATGTGTTTAATCGTGCTTAAATAAATAACAGGTTGCAAGTAAGGAGAATCGTGTAAAAACGTTTCAGTGTTATTCTAGATACATTCTGAAAATTTGTAATATATTTATTATTTTAAGATTTTATTGTATCTTTACGAAATTCGATTAGTACCATGGACGCTCACTACTAGTCATCAAAGCAATCAGCGCCAAATTGGCGATAATCAAAAAGATATACGTTTACGACATCTTTTGCCAGTCCTGCACATGAATATTATAGAGGTCACTGTTTGATCCTGATATCGAACTTGTATCGACTGACATGTATCATTTAAAATTTAAAACGAATTTTTTGCCCTGAACGGCAAAATGTTCGTATCACAAGTTACTCAACGGTCGAATATAATGAGCTTCTTAATATTCATGTTTTAATATTGGAAAACAATTTGGTGAATATTTTATGATATTTACTTAAATCACTATGAGTACTTTTGAAAGTCAAGGTAGATCATACGAATTTATTATCATTCTATCTTAGATAGTTCTATTTATTGTGTTATGTATGTAAGATGGTAGCTTTCTATAAACGATCGTTAATGCTTTGAATGCGGTTCAATGTCAGAGAAAGGGTTAACAAGATAGTAATTTGCTTTGTTCAATAACGTTTATGCATTTGTTTTTTTAATTAGTGTTTTATTACAATCACTCACGACAGTTTAGATTGACTTAATACTATATGCCTTAAGGGTTTTACTATTATTAAAAAATAAACTGATTTAATAAAAAAAAAATCTCATTCCAATGAAAACACGAAACATTATTTTGTTACCAATTTTGATTAACGAAGTTTCGTTTAAATGAAACAATCCTAACGTAGATAGTGAACTGACACGGTGAGTCTTACTATCGCGCATTATGCAAATTTAGCCAATTAGGTAAAATAAAAGAAGGAATGAGGTCCGAGAAAAAATTAAAATACAATTAAGGGGAATGTTTCAGCTTTCTCCACGACCGACAAGTATTCATTAATGTGTCGTAAGGCGTGTCATTTTAGTCGTACATACTGAACATGTTTTCACGGTTGATGTTAAGAAGCTTATCGACCAGGTAGTTAAAGGATTAATAGAATAAAACTTGAGAAATTGGAACAAAGTTCGAAAAATTTTAAGTATTAATAAAACTGTGGCTTGCCTCAAATTGAAAAAGAAAAATAATGAAAGGAAAGGTGCGATTAATTGTAATATGCTTAATATTGTACATTAAATTATTTTAATGATACGAAGAAATATACAATTTTGTTCAATGTATCTCCCATGATGATGGTAAATAAGCAAAAAAGAGAAGGGAGTAAGAAAGTATAAAAGAGCACTTAACGAGTTAATATAATTATCTGAGCGTAGACCCGCTTCAGAATAGGCAAATATGGTACATAGTAGAATATTGAATAGTTAACAATTCTTCATATTACAAAGTTTTAGAATAATAAAAATAATAAATATAAAAAAAGTATAACCTCGATCGATCAAGTAGTTAATAGTTTTATGATTACAAATACATTAATCCAGGTGATGAACCAAGTATTACTTATGAAGTTTGATTCTTCTATAATTTAAAATTTTCCCGTGTAATTAAATCAAACTATTGTTATAAAAGTAACTTGAAAAACTAAATTTCACTTGGCTGCGCTCTTGAAACTACGAACATAATAAAAGTCATATTAATATTAAGTGAAGTGTTGCCTTCGTTGTTGAGATCTATTTCGAACAGAATAAAACTTTGCACAATGAAAATAAGATCGTAAAATATTGTAGCTTTTTAAGGTGTTTAACAAAGCGTGAACGAAAATAATAGGTGCTCCCAGGCAGAGCGCGAGAATGAAATTATTATTATAGTAATTAAGAGCAAACTACCAGAAAATTTTGTCCCAAAAGCATGTTTTGAGGCGGTCAGTGAAGCGGAACTGCAGTGATTAATATTACTGGAATAAAATTACAGAATATTTGTCACTCTGGAGAAAATATGGCCCTGATAAATGTTTGCTGTTTTCATATTTAAAATATTTTCTGTAGCCCTTTTATTAACATGAAATAATTCTATTACATTATTTTTATGAATTATGCGACTATTAATAGGAATTGATGAAATTTAAAATCTTATTCAAGAATAATACTTAGTGAGCTTGAAATTGCTCAGTATTTAAAGTACCATCATGTCGTACCTTAAGTGAAACAAGATTAACTTTTTCTTGCATCATAAGTGATGTTTATGATTGTTTAGCACCGAAATCTTTGTAGCTATTGTTTGCACAAATCCAATCATTTAGCATCGCAATTCACGTCTATTGTCTTCATGTATTGCCGTACTAAGTCTTGTCTTCTTTAAAATAAGAGTCAAGTTCGTAATCGCAATATTAATGAACTTCGTAAACCATTAATAATTTTTAGAAAAATTTGAATTATCTTGAGTATTATATTTAAGTCTATAGTGTTTTCAATGGTTTTCTTGGAACCAGTTTGGGAAGTCTCATCAATACCTGTACGTGACTGTGCATCAAAAAGCCGAGGACGTACATCCCTTTATTAAACAGGTGCATTTAACTCATAATTTACTTTCGGTGACGAGATAAATTTAACACGTCGTATCCGCGTGTCCTGTCCACACTTTATAATTTATTACCCGCCCGTTTCCTTTCCAGGGAACGTCATAGCAGTCTCAATTCAAACAAAGCTGGTTGACAATGGGCAAATAAAGTCGTCCAAGAATCTCGTTCTACGATATGACCCATTTTTGTGCGGTAAAATTATTCCCATCTTTCGGCCTTAAGCTCGTTATCACGGTCTAATATTTGGGTTTTTTATTACCGGCCGAGTTTCAACTTGAATGCTGAGAATGCCTGTTTTAATTCAGAAACGTCTTTTAAGAACCGGCCGTGTCGACACCGAGATGCGGTTATGACAAAGGAAAATTAATGATTGTCTTTATGTTCAAGCGGGACATTGACCGACTTGTCTTACATCACAAGTGGAAGCGATAATGACTGTTATTGAATGTGACTCTACTCGTTGAAATGATCATTGACTGTTCCTATTTTTTTCTAGTTCGTGAAGGCGTAAAGATTACTGTGCTGTCTAAGACTGTTCTTATTACAATATAAGTTTCCTAACATATCAATTTCTATTTAAATGTTTAAACTACTTTACTAGATTTGTAAATTGACATCGTAATTATTGATATTATTTGTTTTATTTAAATATACTCTATTTCTCAAATTATATATTATATACAGTTCTGCATTTCGATGTATGTTATTTTGATCCTAGACTTTTGGGTTGTGTATACCGTCGTCATCATGTAAGTGATAGCTTTAAGGAAACAACACTTACATTATTAGCGTCCAGTAAAACAAGTCACTTAACGATTGTCTTTACGTTTACGTCTATGTCTTGAATTTCCGGTACAAGATGGCGAAGGGTTACGTCATTGTTTTCTCGATGCCGAAACTTTGCGTTTATTCACTTTTCTTCTTCATCACTCTGAAGGTTTTTTTCATCCTAATTTAATTTTCACTTCGGATAATATTTTTCTTTTATAAATATGACAATGTTATTATAAAATACAAATTAGACTAAGTATCCTGTTATTAATAGTATTAACATCACGTTAAAAAATTAAAATTTTTAATTTCCTTATAAGTAAATGCTTAACTAAAATATCATATGAGATTTTGGATGATAAAGGGCAGTAACTCACTATATCTGTTTCACTCGATTTCATAATAAACGTGGCAACAAAGCCAGGGATGTACAATCCTATGTTAGGTCCAGTGCCTAGTAACCTTTACCAAGAGAAACCTGGAGCCATATCATTGCTATGCAAATTGTAACACGAGAGGAAATATTAGCTTGGACTTAAAATAGACGAGTCCAGTCAAACTGCTCAACATGTTCTAAATTTACTAAGAAGCCGAAACAAAAGACCTTCGCTAAAGAGTATTACGCAACACGCTTCTATTACGTCGGGCTGAGCTTTATTATCATGTGAGTGACAATTTAATGAAGCGTTTCACCATTGTGTAAGCGTTGGAGTTATTAAAAGTTAACTTTAACTAATGAATGGAAACGTGATGAACTGTTTCGTAAACGTTGTGGAGTGTTTGGTTAGATTTCAACTGCCACTCTCAGTCAGTTGTACACTCGTTCATTCAACGCCGAGTTAAATATCGAAGTTTATCACGTTATAGACAATGGATTTTCCATTGGATGTAGCAAATTGATTTGCAATAAAAAATAGCTTTAAATGTCTGACGGCCGTTACTTTGGTTTTAATTACATCATTACGAAATTTAACACAATGAGCAGTGGTTAAAATTCATTTTTGTGCTTAAGTACCGTTAAAATGTCAAGGAATGTTGCTGTCATGTTGGCACATTAGTTTCTTTACTTATTGCGATACGATATAGTAAGCTATGTTTGATTCATTGGTTGTATTTCGAAGTATGCAGTGTTCAAACACACAGACATATTCTCTAATAAGGTTGCAAGTTTCCTGAAATATTATCCTATACTGCTCCATATGATAAATTATCTTAACCAACATACATATTTGATAACCGCTGATAATTCAGAATTACATAGAAGATTGCAAGCCACGTTTATATAAAGGATGTCTTTTGTAAGGCTAATGTATAAACTTCCCAAGTAAAGCAAAGTATTTTTGCTTATATTTTTCGTATTTCTGTATATATACTTTAATAGAAGTATGCGCTGATTCAAGTTATTCTCATGAAGCTTCTTAAAGGAACGGCAAGTTACTTTCGGCCTGTACATTTCTCGGCTATCTTGTTATAAATTCCACTGCTTGTTTGCTGGGATGAAAAGATTGATAACAGTTGCATAAAGAGGAATGCGTTTTGCAAGATAAGTTTATAGAGCAAAAAGCGGAACAAAAGGTGCTATATTTTAACGATTTACTGCACTTTCCGTGGAACAATTCAATGTTTTTTAAACGAACAATGAGACGTATGTTTCACAAACTTTATTGCCCGGTATAAGAAAGCTTGGTCAGAACAAAAACTAAAGAATTTATGAGTGTTTGACAAGCTATCCAGTAGCTTAAGGCCTCTCTTGACTATCGATTTTCGTATTTATTATTGATAGAACTGCGTTGTAATACGGTGCTAGTATTAGGTCGTTTTTATTCAGTTGTTCATAACGGTTTAAGAATTTGTACGTTAAAGAGTTGAGACATACATTTTAAAGCAGTTGTGTCAGGTAAGTGATCAAGTTAAGTAAGTTTGAGTGATTTCCATATTCGAATGGGTTATCGCTGACAGTTAAAGTATACCGGAACAAATATAAACCGTGCAGATTTTTACATAATACCGTCATAAAACCAAATACAGTGTTAGCCATTAACCTCTGCATTAATCCCCACATGAATCCCATGATACATTATAATTCTTCCATCCATGTCCACTACATAAATCCTATTCTTCAGTCCCTTTGCAGCTCTTGTTTGATCGCATAAAATTGTATTATGCTTCTATGACCTATAAAAAACTTAAATACTTATGTTGATATAAACAAACTATGTAATATTTTGCATTTGCAAATAGTATTTAAACACAAAATATTAAACTCGTTGTGGGCACAATTAAATCCCCACTGTGTTAACTCGGAGACAATGAGCCAAGTGAGCGTATGAATCGGCCACTCGTTCCATGAGGACAGTCGCACGATTCATTGTGTGACTGTTTTCAATACCTGCTACATATTTTTATTTAAATTGAAGTAACAAACATTCATTTATGTTGGCTAGTTGTGAATAATTTAGCAATGCGGCTGGTTTAAGCCGATTTAGCATTAAGGCATGTTATGAAATGGAATGTTTTTTAAAGCGGGTTCGTAGAATACATCGAAAGTCAAACTACGCCATCTTTTCGAAAAAATCCTACCGTAAGTGTTCCTCGTGAAGTTGGGTATGAGTGTGTTAGCGTTTTAATTTTTAATAGCTTTTTTAACGGGAATTAATGATGTTTGTGTTAATTCTATCGGATTTTTTTTATAAATTTTGATACATGAAGGATGAGCTTATTAGATACTTTTTGAAGCTTTCCATCTATAATCTACGTTATCCATGAATACTTTTGTGTTGGTCCTCTTAATTAATGATTTGAAGAACCTTTAATTAGATTCCAATAATATTTATATTTATGCTTTTTTTTATAATTACATAAGCATCTTAAACATTTACGGGTTCATAATGTAAAATTTCCGATCGTTTAATTTTCTCTGAATTTATTTATCGTAAATAATAATTGGGATTAAAAAATAATATCGAAACAATATTTTCAATATTACTATTCAAAAAACGTGATATATTTTTTTTGGCAAAATTTAAGTGTGTTATTATTTTTTTCTCTTTAGTATTTGTTCCTATTTATGAAGAACATAGCAGTAATAAGTATGCCAACTGTGTTATCGTACAATAAATTACAATTGAAGCAAAAACATATTCGAACAGACTCTACCGTGATAATTAGGTCAAGCCCTTTCACGTTACTCCAGAGAGAATTAACCATGTGATCGAATGAATAGCACACTAGTAACAACTTCGTTGACATTCCCATTATTCACTGTGTGACCGCCACATATGTTCGCAATATTTGCATTATAACATGAAGTGTAGTTGTATTTTGTGGCATCAAAATAGGTCGATTTTGGTATGACATGTGCTGTATCTTTCAGATTCAAATTAAACAAAAGACGATTCAGAATATCTTTTATTAATGAACACTTTACTATTGTTTTAACGCCAAAGTTTTTTTTGTGTAGTGTACTGACAAATAGAGTAACGAGTCTAACAATACAATCATATTAAGGAGGATTCAGTCGCGTTATCAGTTTAGAACTATACCAAGGATACAGTTTGGGTGTGCGCCCATTGACAGTACGATTTGGCAAAGTATTGTATGCGATGAAGAGAAGAAAAACTAGTATTGATTAAAATAGTATAGATGAGTGCTTTCATTCTTGGTAGGTATTTCAGATATTAGTGGTATTACATCGCAAAAAAATCCATTAGTGATGCATTGCTAAAATATTTTCATGCTCATGATCTAGGTATAAAACCACGTACCTATGAAACTGCTATTTGATCAATAAAGGAAAACATTATTGGTAGTACAAACTCTTTAATTAATAACAGTATATTGCAGTACTTTACATTGATCAAGCCAAGTGATCAAATTATGATGTATTAAATAAACACTATTACATAGCCAGTTAATAAAACTTATTGTGCAAGATTCACTATCATTTACGGTACATTAGTATATATATGTTGTGAGCCAGCTGATGCATCATCGAAAGGGTGTGGTAGAGAGAACATTCTGACTCACAGCCAGTGCGATTTAAATCCCCAGGGATAGTGATTCATTTGTGACCGACCTCAAATGTGACTCTGTAGTTGTTTGGGGTTGGGTATACTCTGAAGTGTACTCCTCTCAAGTCAAAATTAACATTTAACGAACTTGGAATGCTTCGCACAACCTGTGTGACTTCTAAATGAAAGCTGATCGAGTTTGGACTGGACTCACGTGGTTTGTAACTGTTCTCAATATTTTTTATTACACACACATATATCATACAAACACACACGTCATTTACTTGGAAATCAAAAAGTCATAGTGTTTCTAAATACTTTATCTAAACAGGTATGAAATTAAATTACATTTATAACTTTTTATTATTTGCACACCGTAGAAAATAGTGAAGAATAAAACAAATAGAAAATACAAAACAACATTAGGTGGTGATAACATTACGTTACTACTACATTACTACTTTATATCCAAAAGGTATTTATCCAAATACATTATCGTGAAATATTTAAACTGTACTATGAAATAATCCTAAAATATTTCAAATTTTGTGTCATACATTCAGTACTGAGTAGAAATCCCAAATGTTATTAGTAATACAAAATATTAAATGTAAGTTTGGTAACTCGGTAGTTCACTAATAAATACAACTTACTTACAATAATCAGCATGTTTATACGAGACAACACAAGCATAACTTAGTTGCAACTTACCATCGCCGCATCATAGGCAAGTGCGATTTATCGACAGGCGTTTAGAAGGCGGTTTGCGACGACCCGCAGCTGCTTCAGCAGAGGCACAATGCTTACAAATGCTTGAAATTCTTCTCTCCCATCTTCCATTTCCCCGCAGACATAGTTGATACGCTAAAATAGCGCATATGGGGATCCGCTACTGCTTCAGCATAGGCACAACGCCTACAGGTACGTGAAAGTCATCTCATGCATCTTCTATCTCTCCACAAACATGGTTTATAAACTGCTGTGGCGTGAAAAACCCCAATAGGATGTTGAATATATTATTGTACTGATACTCTAAGGTACTGTGTTCATGTTACTTGTGCGTTAAAAGTATGCATGTACTTAAATGTTTGGTGGTAAGATTTAAAAGTTTAATTTGGAATTGTTTAATCCATTTTGCAAATCAATGATAGGGTTTTCAGCTGTGTTCCGTTTTCATCTATAAAGCTCAACATAAACTTAGGGACGGATTAGATTGTTTAGTATCTCACATTATATATCATTTCACTCTTGTATTAAACACTATGGGGTTCAGCATATTACTGAGATGTGAAGCCATTTAACAGTCTTAATAAAGAAACTTGACAATATGAGTTACTGAAATAACTAATTTTATTTATACAAACCCAAACTTTTGAAGCGATCTAAAAGCTTGACCCCAATTCTATTTCGATACCAGGATAATATATTACAAGTTAATTAATACAACGTAGATATGAAAATTAATAAATGGGGCTACAAGGCTTAGTATGCTAACTAGGCTTAAATATTAGTGAGTTAGTGACCCTACCTATAAAGATAGGAGTTCCAGGTTTGATTTCCAGTCGGAGCAGATATGTGAAAGGTAATATTTATTTTCAGTTCGTTGGTAATAATTATCTTATTTTTATTGTTTATGGTACCCGCAACACAGGGACTCTCAATAGTGTAAAGGTTTGAGTAATTACAAGCGTTGTTATTTTTTCTATAATATGTTTAAGTCAAGTCTCTTTTAAGTAGGTACTACTTAAATCAAGTCCATGAGCATCAATAACCAACCTCCAATAGAAGCTTATTATATGATTACATTTTTGCTTTTATGGATGTCGTGCCTTATTTATTACTGGTCGTATAAAATACCATAGAACCAAGCGAAACTTAAGATTATTTGCTTCTTATAGACCACTTTGTTTTACGATATATTCGGCAAATGATGATTGTTTTCCATAAAACAAATAATAGTTAAATAAAAATATTTGTAGCTTTAAAAACAAGGATTTGTGGATTTGAATCCCCAATCCCTCTGAATATCTAATTGATTGTTAAACTAATGCACTGTACTTTAATTAATTAAATTAACTAAAGTTTCAATCCTATTTTTTTTAACTCACATTGCAAGTCAACACAGATTAAAATTATCTCAGCACTAACAATATAATTCATTCAAATAATTGCGGTCTTCCTTTGCGAGTAAAAGTATTAATTTTAAAATTCATCCTTCGTTTTTACCTTGTGATTATGATACGGACTGCTTTTGTCCAGCAATTCTGGTCACGTAGCATATCCAGATTTAGGTGCGGGTCTGCGTTCAGCGCTTTATCTTTATCTGTCGCTAACTAATGACGGTTGTAAGAAAAGGACAAGTATAAACTAGCTTAATGTTTACCATAGTGATTTTTATATAATATAAAGTTTCGTTACTTACAGCATAATATTATTGAATTAATTTCAAATAAATAAACAATGAAATGACAAAAATCGTTTTAAGACTTCTTTCTAAATTTCTACCCGCAGGTTTTTGGTAGAGATTATTTCTTATCAATGACACTACCTTTTGTGTAAATTATACCTACTATATATTTTTTATTATTTTTCCCTATGTAAGCAGCAAATAATACTTGTATTGTAAACTTAGTTAACAAATTTACTAAGATTTACATGGTTTTAGTCCTTCATACTTTATTCTTTTTCCCTATGTACACAACAAAGAATACTTGTATTGTAAATTTAGTTAACTAATTGACTAAGATTTACATCTTTTTCAGTCCTTAATATTCGTTAAAAGCGTTCACTGAACACATACTGTAAGGATTGTTGTAAAAACAGACAAAAACTTTAAGTAAATTATGCAAATTTTACAAATTCAAAGCTGAAATAATGTATTATATGCCTGTTTTAAAATTGATCTGTTATTCCTTTTACTTCACTGTGGGTGACTAAATTACTATCTTTAACTTTCAACCCATCAGTTGTAATGTTAGCTTACGAAATAAATTTTGACATGTTAATTGAGTTCTCGTTATGTTTACACTTTCGGCGATAACATAATAGAGTGTGTTTACTTCAAGTAAAAGTGTGAATGATGAGTCTTTTCTGAGATGTGTGGAATGTAAATAGTTCTGAGGATATTTTTCTAAGAATATAGTTATTTGAATTACTTATTAGTTTTTGTTACAAACTAGCAATTCAATAAAAGAGATATTCATTATTAAAAGGAATTTTATTTCAAGCTTTACACGACAACCTTTATGAATATTATCGTTTTCCTTAACCTTGTCATATTACTTTTGATCTAATGAGGATAATTAAGGAAAAGGAAAGAAAATTCTTATGCAAAAATTATCACAATGGCTTTATTAAAGTACATAAATAGGTATACTTGTGACTTATGGACATTTATATACACAATATTTACAATTTCACATAATATTCTACAGCAGTCTTATAGAATTTATTTACACCAACAATACGAAATGAACGCCCTTTGTAACGGCTAGAAATTACAAAAATAGATTAAAATCTTAATTATTTGGTAAAGCGCGATGCGATTAATACAATTTACACAAAAGCATTGACTAAATGATTTTAGTTTATTGACGAGTTCATGAGAAGCGTAGACTAGACGAGGTAAGCTTGACCCGAATGCTGTGTGTCAATCAGTGGAGGCGGTGGAGGCCAATGCCTGAACTCCCGCCGTCTATTTGGATTACTAACACCCAACTCTAATGAGGAGTAATCTGAATCTATAGAAGAATATATATGATCTGAAGGAGGTCTGCCATCTGGCCCGTAAGCCGTATGCACTTGCTGTGCACGCCCTTCCAAAAATTCAGGAGTTGTACTAACTCCATCAGCTGAGCTTCTCACTTTCTCTGTAAATGAAAACGACCTAATCGTTCCATTCTGAGTTCCACCCTGCATTGTGTAAGAATTTATATTGTTTCTATAACTAGGCTTAGATCTAAATCGCCGATCCGGCATCGCATAGCGAAGTTTCTCCCAAAATTTATTTTGGCCCCATCTTATCCTCGAGCTCGTTTTTAAATACGGCCGCAGATCGGGATCGCATTCAGCTTCAGGTAATACTGAACTTTCTTCTATTATAACTAAAGTATAAATTCGCGATTTGAGAATTTCGTGCAGCGTTTGTCTAAATTCAAAACGTGACCATTCCGTTTCTATGAAATTTCTTGTTAGAACAATAACTATGCGCTTCGATGCCTCTGCGGCTTCGGGAAACGGTAATGTACATTGCATATAAGCGACGCCGTGTTGTGGAATGTCTCTATAATGTAAGCAAAGGTGGTACGAAGGACTTCCATTTTCCAACTCGGCGGCTAACGTTTGAATAACAAAATCGTCATCCTTCGGGCTGTAGCATACGTAAGCATCATACAATTTATCAGTGTCATCGTATGCTCCAGTGAATGGAAACAATCTTATTCCGCAGCTTGTGTACAACCATATACGGATTGTATCTCTAAATAAGAATACTACAAGGGTGACGAGCATGATTAACATAAACCCCGTGAGTGTTGTTACCATCATGGGCATGTAATCTGAAACCAACATATTATCTATAACTGAATCTCCCGCGTAATAGTCACTACATATCGTGCCATTGAGGTTTAGTTCTTTCTTTTGAGGTCCAGGATTGCCACTATTCCAACACCAAACGTCTGTCATATCCTTAATTTTAGGAACATTCTCCGATATATACGCAGTGAATCTTTGTAAATATCTACATTTACATGACCACATATTATTACCTATCGATAAAGAGTTTAGATTATTATTGACATTTAAACTCCATATGTCGAAATCTACAAGTCTGTTGCCGTCTAATCTTAAAATTTTTAATGAAGTTAATGTCAAAAATGTTATATTCTCTATATGGCTTATGAAATTGTCTTGTAGATAAAGCTCGTTGAGTTGCGTCAAATGTTCAAACTCATAACCATTTAGATGTTTCAGTTTATTGTCCCCAAGATGCAATATAACGAGGGAAGATAAGCCGGCAAATGTTCTATTCTGTATGTTTTCAACTTGACTCGAATTTACATAAAGAGACCTCATATTTTTTCTTCCGATGAATGCATAATTTTGCAATTCTTTAAAGTCATTTCCATCTAAATAGACCTCGGTTGCGTCCATGGGTATTTTTTCAGGGATTTCAACAGCACGTTGGTCGGAACAGTCAACAACATTTGTATGCCAAGTAGGGTCGTGGTAACAAGAGCAGTTATTAGGGCAAGTCATTTGACAATCACATGCGACGTAATCACAGCAATGGCATAACGTGAAACAGTGTGTCTCGTATGTGCACAAAAAGTTGGTTGATTTTAAATTACCTAAAGGTATGTGAGTAACACCTCTAGTATGCGTCATTTTACATAAAACATTTTCTAGATCCATTATTCTCGGGTACTGTCTCATTGAAGTCATATTATTAATCAAAGGTAACCATTCCATCGAACAGTCACAATCAAACGGATTTCCTCCTATGTAAAATTCTGGTAAAGATTTATTTAAGGGAATAGGTGATAACCGGAGGCTGTTGATATCTAAATGAGATATCTCATTTGCGTAAATATCGACTCTAGTAAGGTTACGTTTTTCCATGAAAGTATTAACGTATATATTATTTATGTGGTTGTTATTTATGAACAATAATTCCACGCTATTTGGAATCGCTAACGGAGATATTTCGACAATTCGATTATGGCTCACATCTAAAGTCTTTATGCGAATTTCATCTTGAAGTTTATAATAATTGCCTAAATGCTCAATAAAATTTCCATGCACGTCTAACCACTTTAAATTACTAGGAATAAACGCATAATCAAACCACACTAAATGATTTTCTGACAAATTAAGCCATAATAAGCTGAGTACTGCGGAAAATACTCCATTGATATCTGATATAAAATTACCATCTAATCTTATAGCCTCTAACTGTTTGTTACGTTGAAAACTTCCCCTTTCAACGGCCTGTATTTTATTTTTTGCTAAATTTAATACTTGTAAACTTGGCAAGTCCCAAAACATACCAACAGTTAAATTTCCTATTTGGTTATCAATTATTCTTAAGCCTGTCAGCTGGTCTAAATTTTTAAAAGAACCATTTTTGATGTCGGTTATTTGATTTTCTCCCAAATCTAACGTTTTTAATAGGGCCAACTCCCATATTGCAGATGGAACTTCTGTCAATTGATTTGAACTTAAATCTAATTCTTTTAAATCGGAACAATTTTTAAATGCTTTCGGGTCAATACCTATTAACAAATTATTATTAAGATTTAACTTGCTAAGTACAAATAAACCATTAAACAGGAACTCGTCAATAGTATGAAGACGATTTTCGGCAATGTTTAATGTATGTAAATTATACAGAGGGAGAAATGTATTCTCTTCAATATATCCAATAGAATTATTCCTTAAATCTAATATCTGTAAGAAGAATAAATCCTTAAACGTCTTACCATCTATCCTCGTCAACGCATTATTGGATAAATTCAGAATGACTAAGCGTATAAGGCCTATAAATGTTCCACCGTCTATATGAGCGCTTGAGAGCTGATTATTCGATAAATCTAAGACAAGCAGCTGTTCTAATCGGTGGAACACGCCTCGAGCTAGTTCAAATAGTTGGTTATTATTCAGATACACTTCTCGTAACTCTTTCGTGTTGGCGAATGTGCCCTCCGGTATTGACTGGAGGCTATTGTAAGAAATGTTTAATACACGTAATGATATCAGTCCGTTAAATATTTCACTAGAAATGTCCGTGATATTATTATTTTGAAGTCTCAATTCTTGAAGTCGCCTGAGTCCTGTAATTTCTGATTCTTCAGTTAATGACTTAATCTCATTGTAGCTAATATCCAAACTTTGAAGTCCAGACCCACAATTTTTCCCAAAGCCAAGACGATCAACACTTTTAATTCTATTTCGAGTTATATTTAACACTTGCAAATTATCAAGTGGACAAAAGACATCTGTCGGAATAGATTTTAGGTTATTATTTCCCAAATCGAGCGTTTGTAGCTCCCTGAGTCCATTGAAAGTTCCAAGTGATAGCTCCAAGTTTTTATTCGGGCTCCAATCGCCGTTCTTCGATCGGATCGATAATTTTTTTAGTTCACGTAATCCTTCAAACGCATTACCTGGAATCCTAAGAATCTTACAGTTCTGTAGTGTGAGTTCAGCAAGTGTTGAAAATTTTTGAAAATAATTTGCCTCAAGATAACTTTCAAAAAGTAACAGCTGGTTACACTCAACTGAGATTCTTTTCGTGTTTTCTGGTAATGTAGAACTCAAACTGGATCCATCTGCTTCAAGAGTCCGTACATGGCAAAGGGTTCCTTCTTCGTCTTTCGATACAGGTCCACAGTTATCTACACCTCTCACGGTATTCACACCCAAAGTCACTAATAAAAGAGTCAGCAATTGAAACATTTTCTTTATACATTTGTTCTGTTATCCGAAAATATAACTACAAATTTTCGGTCACTCTTTTTTACAATTTACAGAAACTTCACTAGTTAAAATCACTCCACTGTTCAATGTTTACATCGCGACGCACGTATTTACGGTGTCGGAGGCAACGCGAGCGCGTGCTCTCCTCATAGTGGTTTGTGTGCGACTGGCGACTTGGTGAGGCGGTTCGGGTCGGCTGTTTAGCGAGAGTGGTGCGTTCGGGTCGCCCCTCCGTCTGCACGCCCCCGCACCCTATCGTCCCCACATAGTTACACGTTACCTCGCATGGCGCCACTTGCGCGTCCGACCGCGCTCGCACAATAAAAATTATGTAATGTTTTCTTAATCAAAGTAAATTGAACAGACGCTTATAGACAGAATAGATAAGAATTATGAAATTCTAGTTTACAGTTGCAACCTTATATTAAGAAGAGACACGACTTAAGTAAGGACTTAGTTAAACAATTAAAACTATTTCCATTATAATTGAAGGTGACATAGTTTAATACGCTTATACTAGTTTAGTTCTTTTATTTTCAAATTCCTAATAAAATAAATAGTTTTACCTTCTACCACCATTTTGGAATGACGACGTATCATTTAAAAACAACTAAAGAAATGTTCAGTACATATTTAAAAGATATGAATTAGTTATATAACAAACTCTTAAACTAAGTGGAACTGGAGATGGAACTCTCATTGCAAGAGTTTCCGTCATTGATGTATTCATATATACTGTTATTTCCTTTATCTAAGATTAGTGCTTTGACACGTTGCTTACTTACTTATTTCACCGATACAAAGAATACAAATTCGAAATAAAACAAAGGTAAAAGAAACATCAAAGTGACAATCAGGAACAAAGCGCAGGTCTGTTGTTTCGGGCACCCTTAATTCTTTTTCCGTCACTTATTGAATTCCCTACGCGCATACTTTGGCGAAGATACCCAATAAAGCTTGTTTGGCGTCATGTACCCCTCACATATTTTTGTCTAAAGTAACGTATAGAATTTTCAAATAGACGTTTTTGGGCTACGAATTCCGGTATCTCGTACGACCGAGAATAGGTGCAAAGTTGGTGGGAGTTGATAATTTGATTTCCTTGTTCGACACGTAAAGTCGTTTACGGTCTAACTGGAAGTTAGCTTCGAACAGAATACGGCAGAAGTTTAAGAAGCGGGCGTTGAGAATAAAGATACGTCTTAGTAGTTGTTTGTAGACTGCATTTTAGTTTAATCGGCCTATTGTATTTCTTGTATGTTTCTTTCAGAAATTTTATTTATTATTGGACGGCCCCGTAGCCTAGTTGGTAGTGAACCTGCCTGCGAAGCGAGGGATCCTGGGTTAGATTCCCGGCCGGGGCAGATACTTATGTGACAGATAAATATTTGTTCTGGGGTCATGGGTGTTAGTGACGTGTTATTTGTGTTGTCCATGCCACCCGCGACACAGGGAATCCTACTGTGGGGTGTGAGTGTGTTAGCGTTTATTTATTATTATATATTTATGACGATACTATTCGCCTAATACATTAACGCTACATACAAAGCAATGGAAAGAGCTATGCTCGGTATTTTTCTCCTCGACCGAATCAGAAGTTATGAAATCCGTCGACGAACGAGGGTGACAGACATAGTTCAACGTATTAGCCGGCTGAAATAGCAATGAATTGGCCACATAATTCGAACGCGTTATCCGATGGACTGACGACTTGAAGAAAACAGCAGGGATCCGTGAAATTCAAGTCTCAGAATCGATTGGAAGCCTATTTCCAAAAATGAATTCATAGGTAAAGCTATTCTTATTATTTTTTAATCACTTAGACGTCTTAGTACTTACTGTGTACATCTTAGGGATAAATGTTATCCAGACTTATACAATATGATTGACTATCTTAAAAAATATTCAAAGTATCTATGATTTTTCTGTTCATTCTAGAGAATGTAAGTGATTGAATGAGGAGTCATTACTTAAATGAATTAGTGGTCATAGTTAGTTACTTTTGCCAGACGTTTCGTTGGTTGAAAAATGATTAATTAAAAAGCCAAGTAAACTAAATATTTTTGCTTTGTAGTTAGAATATGGTATTTGTATTAGGCATCGTTTATATTGCGTAAAAAAAATTTTGATTATTACATTTTATATTTTTTGGAGAGACTTACGATAAGGTGAAAAATTTTTAAACACCTATACAGCTTCTTATCGTTATTAAATCACTATATTTAAAGTCAAAGACTTATAAGCTTATTCATGTTACAATAAAAGACTATGTTACAACAACATTTATTGATAATTTTGCTAAATTCATAAAAAAGTACATTAGCGAAAACTTTCCACACTCAAGTGATAAAACACGCTCGTGACATCCAAAAGCATCTCAAGTATACGATATCCTTAATATTAATGTTCCTTTGCCGAGTATCCTGTATCAAAACTTCTCGATGTTAAGAGTCCTCTGTACGCTTGATAAATGACTTTTGCAGCTTTTAGCAAAGTTTTCCTATTTTTTGTTACTCTGTTAGTAGGTTGTCGTATTAACATTATCGACAAGTGCTTCCTGCAAGTGGGAAAAAAGTGTTTGATTTACGTCCTCATATATTGCATTACATAGTGTAATATCGGGATCATTAATTAAGTTATAGATAGGTGCTGGTACTTTGTTAATGCCTTAATTTTTACGTTTAACTACATTTATTACGTATTTTTGTTCACAATCTATCACAGAGGCATACATAAGATTTGAATGAATCCTCTCATGTTTAGTATTATATTTAGCAGTAACTTTAATAATGAAGTGCACTGTCTTGTTTTGA
>DWPA01001414.1:0-18724 GCA_018251375.1 Calpodes ethlius | reverse complement strand
TATATATAAAAGAAAGTCGTGTTAGTTACACTATTTATAACTCACGAACGGCTGAATCGATTTGGCTGAAAATTAGTAGGTAGGTAGTTTAGAACCAGGAGACGGACATAGGGTACATTTTGTACTAAAAATAAAAGTCTAATAGGGTGCAATAAGGGATGAATGTTTGTATGGAAAATGCGTTTTCTTCAGCAATTTACATGTGAAATTAAAAGAAACACTTTCCTTGCTTAACGTAAATGTCATATCTGATAGCCTGGGATCACACGGACGAAGTCGCGGGCGGAAAGCTAGTACATTAATAATGTGACTTACCACATTTAGTGACACATAATAAATTCCCAAAAAACTTAATATTAAGCATACGCTCTTGCTTGAGAAGACCTATACTATTATATGTGTAACAAATAATGTGCCTAAATCATTCTCTTAGCTATATGTGTTCTTTAAGTATTGTACCAATACATACGTAAAATTATCATAATCCATTATAAGCGTTTTCACTTTTAACCTTTTCACTGCTTTTAATTTTCTCTGGATTAATAAATACGAATAATTGGGCACACGTTTTTAAGAACTTATATAAACATTTCTCTTCCCCACAATATTTTATTCCCGATCAAATATCGAATCCATATTACTCAATTCAGTACACAGAAATATCAAACAACTTTATTTAAAAAATATTTAACCAAAATAATAATCATAATTATTCGTAGTATAAAGTGCCACAAAATATATGTCATTACAATAAAAGGGAAAAGGTCAGAGCACAGTGCTTTCAGTACAATCTTTTAAGCAAAACTTAGTAAAGCTCAATGTACCGTTAAGGATTCACATCGACCGAGGCGACAAGATCACGTAACGGATAAAAGGCGGCTGGATAGCGAATAACAGCACATTACATCCAATTACATTATTATATTCACTTTGAGTTTGTCACGAGCTCTTGCGATATGCCGGCTTCAAGTGAAATATTCGTCTCTGTGAGATCGACAGACCGTTTATACTTTGACATATATTTTATATTTATAGCTAAGAAACTACGGATATAAAAAATAATTGAGTTTTCGTGTGATATCATCATCTTTTGAGCCTATTTTATGATTATAGTGTACTGACGAGGCTATAGAACTTCCTGTAAAAGTCCTAATCCCATCATCACCCAAATTGATAATACTGTAATAGTCGTTACCAATGTATTTAGATACTTCTATACACCTCACCTGGTATGTGTCAATCTTTCTTGACTACCATCTTCTGCTAGAATGAACCATGAAATATTATAGTCAAATAAACAGCACATAGCTTGTTTTTTCCCAGGAAAAAAAGAATGTATTTAGCAAACCTCATGATTTTACACCAATAACTTAAATCAAATTCAACAATAAGATTAAGTGACAATGAAAAACAATTGAAAATCAAGAAATCCAATTAGTACTAGCTTATTTAACTAAAAAGATTTGAGGATTCAAACGTGGCCGCTTAAGAGGTACGCAAAAAATATCTTCACAAAATACTAGCGTGAATCTAATGTAAGGTGATTAAGACTTACGTTAACATAGTGATGAGTCTATACATCTACCACCCCTGTTGTTACATGACGTAAATGATAACAGTGTTATTATACAAGACTCCTATAAATCACGCTTGACTATATTCCGTTTCTAAGTCGAAAAATCATTCTTGCTCATTTCAAGGATCGTTGAAACGAGTCTGGTTGCACATCTCACATCAACACGTCGTTTCTAGGAATATAAATCTGGCTTTCATTTAAAAATCCTTTGGCTGTCTGTGCCGATACTTGTAGATTTTTCTTTAGTATTCTCGCTACTCAAACAAGTACAAGGTGAAGAACGTGTAATAAGTTTTATCGGTGTATTGTTGCCAACTGACGAACGTTTCTTTGCGGGAACAGTGCGTCATAACGCGTTCCAAATCCTTTTGAAATTTGTTTCACGTTTTCCTGACTTCTTTGGGCAGGTTACAAAGTACACTGTCGATGTCAGACCACCTGGGCAATACATAAACTAAGAAGTATATTAATACTGACCGTCAGGCAAGAGAACGGTGTTTTGTGCATGATTAGCCGAATCACCGTACAGAACCCACGCAATACTTGGTAGGGCGTAATTTGTAACTATTCAGCAATTTAGAGCTGTATCTGTTACACGATTTAAACTATAATGGTAACTAATAATATCGTTCGTAATAACTTATTTACAAGTAGCGCTTGCTCACTTTGTCTAACCGTTTGCTTTATAGTATAATTTTGATTCACGTTAAAATTGTTTTACAGTTAGTTGCGTTATAATCTTTGGAGCACTAAGCATTCAAATTAATAGGTATAAAATATAATGGTAATTGACTGATTACTTTGTCGGAGGATTTAATTGGTTATCTGTCAGATAAGGTGACGTCTTAGAATTATATCTATCAATGATCCTCCATCCAGTTGTGTTTTATTTGATAAAGATAGCAAATAAGCTTTCAATCCCGTATAACCCGTAGATATCCATGGATATGACAAAAATTTAAAAACTATAGAAGGGACTGTAGGCAGTTAATAATCTATCAAATAATCAAAACATTGTAACGTTACAGGGATAATTGTTATTATATTATATACTAACATATCCCGACATTTTGGATACATCCATTATTGGAAATAGCGGTGAAATAACAGTATTCAAATCTACAGTAAAAAAATAAAAACTTCAGTTAACTTTGAATAGGTGGTCAGGGAGAGATTTTTGAAACTGTCCATGATAAAACATGTTCAAGGTAAAACGTTCATTCACAATCAAATAATTCCCGATTCTGAATTGCTATAACGCCAAAACATTTATCGCGAACAAGTTATATAACTGTAAGAAGACAGGAAATGTATGTATGCTTTATTTAATTCCCTGATGGCTTTTACACCTTCAATAAGAAATTTAGTGTTACTGAGAAAATCTGAAGGATATATCAATAAAGATCACTTATAATTAGAATAAAGTCAGTATGTATAAATAAAATAGGATTACTATGAAAACTCAGATATAATAAATTTATTTTTTAAATTTTTGCTTGTATTTTCTACACATAAAATAAAAAGTTATCTATAATTTAATACATAAGATAGTATATGAAGAAGAAGTATTTGAACTTTCAAATTCGCATTATCATATTGAGCAGAGCACATTTACAGAAAATTTATTTCTTTTAACTGTAGCGGTTTCTTCAAAATGCGCAGAATTGACGAAGTGCACTCCGTCAACCGAATCGACTATTTGTGAAAAAAAACACTCATAACTTTACTGAAATCGAGAAAATAAAACGCTCCTTTCCCACGGTTAGGAGAATTAGACCCAAAAACGTATATTCATTATTCGGTCGATAACAATTCTTTGACCGTTCGTGTAACGAAACGTAAAATTTAAATGGCTACATATTTTTTAAATTGGACAAAACTGTAAACAAGTTATTTGAGAAATTTCCTCAATATTGTTCTCATAGATGAATCATCCAGCTTATCAACAGATGTTAAGATTGTAAGCATTCTAGATACGTCTCGGTAATAAAATTCCGTTCTACACAGTTTTAAAATACACATATTGCGTGTAATATTAAGTGTTAAATGAATTCTGAAGGTACTTTTCATTTACTCTGTTTCACATACACTATCTACATTAAAAATCAATTAATGTGTCCTATTAACAACCTTGACATAGTTTTGTATGTTGTAAATCAATAAAATTAGATAATCATTAGTATTACAATAACATTTCATAACTAATATTGATCAACTACGACTATTTCTCGCCATTTCCAAGTGTTGACTGGAAGAGAAACCCACTATAGTAACATGTAGTTTTAATTTTAAATAAAGAGCTAAAATAAAATGCCTATGCTATGTTCATGGGATAGAATATTACATTCAATCTTGTTTGTTTAATAAACAATTTACTGAGATTTATTATATATGCCTTGTTCAATGAATAAAGATTAATATTCGACGTGGTCCAAACATACGCTCTTACCTACATACTCATGTAAGGGTTTGGGTCAGGAAAGTAATTTCATGCCTTAAAAAATAATCGTCCGCTACGTTTTTAACACAAACCTGATCGATCAAATGAGAACATCTGCTGAAAATTACTTTAAAAACACAAAAAATGCCCACGTCTACTCAAATAGAACTTTTCATTGAACAACGTAACAATGGTTCTTCCTTCATTGGCATACTGACGGTTGATTATAGAACAAGTACCGACAACACAAAAATTGTGTTTTTTACTATAATCTTTGATGCGTTTTTAAAGAATTTTCCGTTGCATTATTATGGTTTGAAACCTAATGAGAAAAAATCGACGCTTATCTATACGATTTAGCCTGTAGGAGAATGAAATATAATGTATATTAATATCCTATCGCGTTCCCGCTTGGATGCGTGAATACATGTAAAAATATGTCAATCACGTGAACATTTTAATCATTTTAGTGAAAATATTTTTAAAGCCGAAAAGTGTCGTGAATATCAGCAAAAAAGAAAATTAAGAAAGTCACAAAAAGCTTAACGGAACTTGTTTGTGAACATCGTACACGCCGAAATGTGTTATTAAATGTGAGAAATAATGTACTAAATGTAGAATAAAATATTTTTTAGGCTTGATAAAAAATGTTATGATAAATAAACATTACAATTATTCTACTCTTTATGGTTTATTTTATTAATTTTTTACTACTACCATGCATCAACTGTACGTATGTTTTTTAACCAAGAATAAATACCATGACCTATATTTTAGTTTACAGTAGCCAACCATATATCCTTGGACATTTGATACCGCTTAATAAACTGTGAGTTCTGCGAGAACACTTATTGCGTTAAATTACCGAAAGAAAGACTTGATGGGAACAAGATAACCTGGCCTTAGTGAAGTAGTGTAGAAAGTGTAAAAGTAGTGTAGAAGAAGTGACCTTAGTTTTTGGATTATTCGTATTTAAAATAAACATAAATTAAAAGTTTGGTTAAAAAAATATTTCCCCTGTAAGTAAATTATATTGCTGATAGAAAAAGAAAGAGTAAAAATTAAAATATTAGCTGATTTATCTGCGCACCATACCCACGTACTGACAAACAGCACGCACACGGGCGCGCTGTTAATTTCCTTTGTGACAAAGCGGCGCGGGATGGATGCGTGGAAATCGCGATGCGTCACGCCGAGCGGGTGCGTCCTGCACTCCTGCAGCAACGCGGCTAGTTCTGATGCGCTCGCTCGTGTTAGATGTATTCGCTTGATCTTTTAATGGGAATTTGACTTTCGAATTTTTTTGTTAAAATTCGAATTTTGAATTACTGATTACGAACAATTGTATGGTAACCCTTATTGGTAATACTAATGTATCTTCAGCATCTGTGTTCCAGCATATACGTAGCCAATTAAAAATAAAACCAGGCAGATGTAGCCAACGGTTTAGAGCACTAATTAACGTGTTAATTTAGGCGCATTCTAGCATTATCGATGACACTTACAATAACGCTCTTGTAACAAGAACGTAAGGGATTCTATAATAAAACTTTACATAGGGAATACATTAAGAACAAGTGGTTAAAATTAGAATAAATTAATTTCGAATGAATCCTGTAAAATTCATTTTATTCGTTACGAGTAAGCGCCCTCGCTTCGCTTCAGAAATATGTACCTTAGTTAATCTCACTCTAAAAAAATGGTTACACGGATTTCTTTACACTTATAAATATTTTAACCATGACCCAAAAAGCTTACATTAGTGAAAATTGCGTCGGAATCGATTTAACCACTTAATATACACGCTGTATAACAGATCGACGCAAACATTTGCCATATATTTAAAAAAAAGTTTAATACGATATCATTGACTTTTCTATTCTTAGTTTGATTACATTACATAACCGTTCAACAAATTTATTTCTTATTTATTGTTGTCGTACTATTTAGTCTTCATTTACTTGCTGTGACGACCCTTAAATGGACCTACGGTTCCCAATGACTTACGACCTAAAATGTTATATAACGCATCACATATAATATTGTTTGTGATTTTATTTAAAATCAATAAATACCAGTAGCCAACAAATGAGTAAACGAGCACTTGATATTATATCTCATAATTAAATACGTACATATTTTAAGATATAATTTACACGATGGTTTTAATATACATAACAATTCTAATCAGGAAATAACAAATAAACGATCTCTACTTTTTATGTACTCCTAATTTTCATATTTAGATAGCATCTGTCAGATTGTCAAAAGTCTTTCTTATTATTTATCCACTTATTTATCCAAAGATAATAGAGAGATATACCTATAATTGATGACCGTTAGTATTTTTCGTCGTAAACCAAAAATTTAGAGGATAATTATAGAGGAATTAAGTCTGCCAGTTTGTCTGGCAGGGACCTATAAGAAACCAAACAGGTCGCGTTCCTAAAATACACGGCATTAATAGCGACACAAACTATTTCCGGTACACCGAGACCAATCATAATTACTCCTTCGGGTTAGCTTTACGCACCCCCTTTGATGTTTTTATTTAAAATCCCGGTTACGGCTGGCTTGAAACAAATAGAACGAATGATTATATGTTTGCATCTTGGCGTTAAAACGATTCGCGACGGTGATAGCTCGACGATTTCGTCCCCTGACCATGTGTGGTCTTCACTACTGTTTTTGTTGGTTTGTTGACTGTTTCTGTTGGTGATGTGGTCGATGTTACGTATCGCTAATAGATCGGAACGGAACTTGTCAGTTACCGAAATGATACGTCACAGAAGACGGGTTAGAGTCGATAAGGTTTAATGTGATATTACTCTGTGATTAAATATCTCTTATATTAGATATTTATGTTTATGCTCTTGGTCTGTGACTGTAACATACGTTTCTTGAAACTGAACTAAGTTAATCATGTTATATGAATGTAACCATTAGATATAGTTGAATTATATGGAATAAAATTTTGCTTTGAAAATGAAATGAATTCGAATCGTGTGTGTACTGACAATTTTAATTTGCCTATACCTATAGGTTTTTCGTGGTAAGGGTCAAAAAACCGAAACGAGTCCGAAAACGAGCTGGTCAACCTTCTGAAAGTAAGTGGACTTCCTGACCCACGAACGACTGTGACATCATAGAAAAGACAAAACAGTACTAAATAACAGTAACGAATAACTAACTAGTTCTCAATCCTCAAATTTAGTAGCTATATTATTTTAAATGATCCGCAAAATATTATATTTTAACAATTTTTTTAGACCTCATTATAGCTATTACTAGATACCGTCAATGAGCCATTATATAATCCCATATGATTTCCCTGAGGTGGTCGAATATTTCGGATGCAGGAGCGGTACAGTCGCGCAGATGCGACATCCGTCGGGCTCACGTGAAAATCGATTTTCCACGGTATGCCAGCTGGCGCGAGCGACAACTATGAACCGCATCCTATTTACTCCCAATTAAAATTACCATGAACCTTATGATGCGGAGATAAGAGCGTTATTTGCGATATCTTAGTTTTAGGGATGTTAAATTAATTTTGGTTGTAAAGTATGTACTATGAACGTCAAAAGTTCCTTTGTTGATATTTTTAATGTTTCGCACATTGTTGTCGGACCTACCGCATTTGATCCGATTCTACTCGTAATTTATGATTATTAGAATAGCGTGCCAATTGCACATAATTAACTTTTACGTTTGGTTTTTTTTCTGTCACAAAATTTATGATGTAACATTTATTTTAGTTCAATTAGTAGGAGACTTGGTAATCAATCAACATAATAAATTATTGAGAGCGTTATAAATAAAGAGATGCATTAATAGATAAAAACAACTGAAAAAAACAACTAAAAAAGTCAAGGACTTTCTTATTTACTTTGGTATTTAAAGTATTCTGAGCCAGGTGGCTTGTATTGTCCGTAATTGAAAGAGTTGAACACGTATGCGGTCGATAGTTAAATGAGTAACTGATAGGGACAAAATTTCTCGAGTACTTCCATGCTTCAGAGAGCTTTAAGCCTCTTGGCAACTTCACCACCTCCTTAGACCTGCTTCCCCCTCCTAGAATATAGATTAGAATAGTATATAGAATAGTATTGTACTCAAGGTCTTATAAACCATTGATTAGTCGAAGCACTATATTTGGAGGGTACATCCTTTACAGATTTATAATTACAATTATTTGTTTTTAGAACCTGTTATTGTTTGTTATAAATCACTATTATTTATAAGAAATCTTATGCAATATAGTGAATTCAGTATCAGAGAAAATCGAAATAAAGTTTCGCTTAAGCCCCATTGATAGCGCTTGGTTAATCTAAGCTGATTCACTGAATCTTGTGGACGCTAGCGGATTTAATATCTTTATCAAAAATTTAATGCCTGCAACGGAGCATAATCCACAGAATTTATAGACTCCACCTCCTTGCTTACCTGATTTCACTCAGATGAGTACGACACCCACACAGATATAAATGAAACAAAACTACAGAATATAATGCATAAGTTATCAAGAAAATGTTTGAGTCGTCAATTACTGTACACAGATACTTAACCCTAAATGGATCTAAATTAAACGCCTTTAAAATAAAATACCGCTATTCTATCACTTTCTCAATAATTCTTTCTAAATGCTCCTCCATACTATATAAGGTTTTTTTGTGCCAATTTCATGTTTTAAGGACCGATTGTTTTAGGCTGTGCGTTGTCTGACGCTATCCGACAGTAACTGTAGTAAGTAAGCTATTTATAAAATATAACAAGTAAATGTTAAATAAATGGTACTAACATAATACATTAAAAAAGTAATTCAATATACCGAAGAACCTACGTTTTATCCAGCAGTGAGAAGCAAAGAACCAGGTGTAATAAATGAACCATTCATAAGACTTAATCATAGCATCGTACATAATAACACTTATAACAAATTTTAATCAACTTTATTAGAACTGCAGCACGATGATTAATATCAAACTACGCTGATCTGAGATCTTAGGAATTTTAATTAAATTTCAATATTCTTCAAATTAAAAAAGAAAGGAGTAAAGTAGCAGGTATCAGGACAGGCTGGTCGCTACTTGACTGACGAGTTCACAAAGCGTCCAGTTGGAAAGTGCAGAAAGACTGATTACTACCGTCCATACATCTCAGAAACGTCAAGGTTTGATTGGTGATTCCCATGTGTAATACTAGTAGCTCTTAACAAACTAAAGTAGCTTCCTTTATGCGTCCGATGTAATAATGAGTGCTGAGCTCACTCGATCCATCAACGTTCGGACAAGGCCGAACAAAACAATGCGACTGACAAAAAGCGTTCAAAGAAATCGATTCCCAAAATAAAGTTTCTGTCAATTTAGTCAGATGCCGTTTTATTTACAGCGGTAGGCAAGCGAGACTATCGATTGAGCACAGTGATATTAGTGCGATATAATTAGGCATATGACATGAATTCATCGCCTATCATAATGGAACAAACGAAGCATAGAATTGTGATATGGTGGCGTATCATATGCGTGTCGGTTGAGCTATATGGTGAGATGTGACCGCTCAATCCCACCGTACCGCAACCGCTAAATACCTGCATCTAATCACCATTTCTACACTAATTTTTAACACTTAATTTTACACGTATCTTAGCATTACGCATGCGATTCTGCACGCGACTTCTGTGTTCCGGTTTATAAAGGATGTTAGTGTAAGTTAAGTACGTTGGAGTAGAGATTTGTTATTATTACAAGCAAAGGTTACGACCCTTCAGTCTATTGTGATTTTAATAAAATACAAATAGATTTATCGCGCAAATTGAAATCTTTGTTGATATAACCGTTTCGAGTTTACAAATCTTTTAGGTTCCTCAATTCTAATCACAAGCGTTCAATGAGTATTAAATCTTCAATTGATTGATTTTCCCAAGTAATAAAGCAGTTGTTATATCTAAAACGTATTATGACATAAAGTTTTTACATATTTATATTATTACCAACTGTTCTAAAAGTTCAAGAAGTAATTTTGGAGTAATTTGAACATCGAAAAATATATGAAAATAAGTTTTTTTTAAGTCGTAAGAATATAACTTCAAACGCAGATTGACCAACGGGTTATCATTTTTTGTAACCACGCGGGAACATCAGGGTAGAGTATATTTAAAATTAAATGAATTACCTTCAAGTGATCCGCGTTAACCAATGAACGTTTGAAACCTCAATACAACGTTCGTTTTAGCTGTGGTTCTACACGATATGTTGCTCAATCTGCGATATTGTTTTCGACATCGAGCTCCATTAAGCTTCAGCGCAAACAGTGAGCAATGACATAAAAAATTGCAAGATCTATTTACACTCTCACTCGCAAAAAGAAGTGAATCCAGCAACGAAAACCAACAAAAAGTGTTCAAATATTACCTAGATACGAACTCAGTTTTAAACTTTCAAACACGATTTCTTAAAATGACCTTAGTGGTTTTAACATAAATCGTGACAATCAATGAAGTTTTTATTTTAAGTGATAGTACATTTGAATACAATCTATCAACCCGCAGTACGCGCGTACTCAGACGGGTACCTACAAAGCGCAGGTACCAACGATGATGCTATTGTTATATACGTTAAATCTATTTATTGGTACGTGAAAAAAACCTTTGGTTACCTTTTTAAGAATAATTTCATAGTTATTGGAGATTAGTTATAGATATAGTTTATACGGAGAAGAAGTGCAAAATACTATTTTCTATGTATTTTATGTCATGTGAAAATAAAACAGCAATAATAAATTTGTTGATTCCTTTCTATCGTTGGTTGCTAGGCTACGCGTTATTAAGTTTTAAATTTCTTTTTTGCATAGACTTGCTTAATTTTGCTTGCACTTTTTTAATTTTCCCGAAATGTACATAGTAATGGAACTTCCCACAGAAATGAGACGGTTTTTCGCGGTAAAAAGTAATCTGTTCCTCCACATCCTGCCAACTATCTTCACACCAACAATCATACCATAAGGTCGCTCCGTTATGCCGGGAAAGAATGACAAACAAATAAACACATTTTGGCGTTTATAATATTAGTATAGATGTATGACAAACAAATAATTATCAAAGAAAATAGAGCAGTAAAAAATGCCGATGTTGTTTTGACAAATTGAATTATAGTTGAATTGGACAGCAGAGCGGATCTATAGTTTTAATTATTTTGTATACTAATATTTGTGAAGCTGCATCACTTGGCACTGGAATAATTTGAATGAAATAAATAAATAAAAGTTTGTTAGTTCATTACTGTTTTAAAGGGCGCCAAATTCAAAGCAAAACGCCTCTTATGATACCTCATCCGTTAAATTATGAAAAGTAATTTAGAATTACTGAGAGAACACATGAATATACATATATATCGGTCAAAATTATGACCCTCCTGTAGGATCATAGTAGCTATTCAGGTAAATACTCAGTATAACATTCAGAAAAAAATATAATTATCTAAGATAGATGTTTCATGAAACAGATTATTGTGGTTGTCTGGAAGAGATCGCTTCATAGCGATAAGTCCGCCTTTTGTACGTCTTATAGATTTGTAACATGTCTGTAACTTATTTAAAGTGTACAATAAAGAATACTAAATTCTATTCTATGCTTATCCATACATATATAGATAGTAATATAAATGATTCATTGACGACGTTGATTAAGTAAGTTCATTAAAAACGTTACATTTTCCCAAAAGAAATATACTTACAATTTAATGAGAAATTGATAAAATATTTGTGACATTTTGTGAGTATACACTTAGTTTCATATTAAACATCTCTAATCTATATGCAATTAAATATGATAAGGTATTTGTGTGTACTAGCACTCGTAATTTATACATTTTCTTTTTTACTTTACATTCATAATCATTGTACAGACTTAAAAAGTCTATCTATCTATCGGCCTTTGAAGGTGAACTGCTATAAAATAATAAAGAAGAAGTACATTAAGTATTAATCCTGTTCTCAATAACTGTTTTCTGTTTTGAACATGGAAATAAAGAAACAAATCCAATATGCTCGTTAGTAATATAAAGGATTTTAAGCGGAAAAGCAGCTTAACGTAGCTCTCTCTATTCAGCGTCCTACGTGTATCTTGTTACAGAATAACAGGGATTTCACAACACAGAAATAATGATATAGTACAATACAGCGGGAAACCAAACGTATCTGTATTTAATTAATATCAACGTGGATTATACACGTGTCTGTACCGTAATACGGATTACCATGTAGTTATACGATATAAAGACCTTCATTATCCTTAAGTCGAATTCATCCAACCCTTCTTGTGGTGAAACTTGTCGTAGAAAACGTTAGATTTAAATAATCATTATTTATCATAAAATTTTTACATCACCTATTATGAGAATCGTAAATGCTACACAGACGTGTGTACACGTGTGTGCTCGTATAATGTGTGTGGATAACAGAGGAGAAGAGAAGAGTCGGCGAGCCGGCCATATTAGAGAATAGAGAGATGATTTAAAATATTTCAAGAAACTGTAACGTTCTTTTAATACGTGTAAGGAGAACAAGTCCTACTAAGCTAAGACCTTAACTTCTTATTAACTCGTATTGTGTGTGCATCTCGACAATTTTCGTAACAGAATTTTAATTTTATGTAACTAAAATAAAATATTAACTTCTTTTTAATATCACAAATTTTAATAAAATTCAAACTATTTATTATTAAGGTTTATATTAGAGAATAGAAGTCCTTAAATGGTGTTCACGTCGGAGAATAGAGTGCAAATTAGAGCAGGGTTATGTCCAGTAGGGGCCATCAAAGGCTGACGGAATGGAAAAGAAAATAACAAATACTTAATTATGAATAAATTCATTGCAAATACCTTTTCATTTTATTGTTTTTTCCTACAAAAACAAAATAATATTTTCATTTTTTCATTGAAAAATTTTCCTCGTCCTATTTTGTTCAAATAATATTTTTTTCGATGCTCATTTGTTGTGGTTTCATGGGTTCGGGTACCTTTGAAGTTTTTGTATGACATTCATTGTATTAATTTCATTGATCCTGTTGTACAGTGTAATAAGCGACAGAGTAAAGCTATAATATAAATATTTTATATATCCCGACATCTGATACGCAGAACACTGATCATTGACTGATTGAATACATCAGTTGAAAATCACAACCCTTATTTAATTATGCGTGTCTGTGTGTCAATTATATCGTGTCATATATGTTTAAAATAAAAAAGAATACGGCTATATACTCATGCTAGCATTCCCTGTATCGTGGGTACCGTAGACAACATACAAAGATCCGAGACAAGACACTCATCCCGAATCATCGTTCAAATTGACTCTCTCATAATCGGAACAAGAGCCCTTGGAATGGCGGGTCAGTATGGTAGCCAATGAGCTATACAGGTCGTTGAATAATAATAATTATGAAGATACACAAATACATAAAAAAAATGAAAATGCCCTAACTACATATTAATAAATCGTATCCCGTCCCGGTATCGCATGGGTACACTTAAAATTTTAAAAATATATAACTTATTCCACTCAGTGATTATGTATCATGTTATGTATGACTGTTGAAAGAATTTTTGAAATCGATGAACAGTTTCAAAGATTACCTCCTGCATACAAACTCACAACCACTACTTATTTATAATATTAGTAGAGATTATGATTTAAAGTTACGTGACACGTTCTTTACAACTTAAAAGTATATTTAAAACCTTATTGAAATAAGATTACTAAATTTTACAATTAATAATTACAAAAAATGCTACAGAAAAAATTACAAACAAGTTTCATTAATTTGACAACAGATGGCGTACCTAGTATGACTGTAGCTTAATACGGTACAATAATAACAGTTACGAAAATTATTATACTTAACACAATTTAACTTACAATGAAACTATTTACTATTCTGTCACTTTATTTTAATATTTTATTCAATGATTTTTCATTTTTGTTTGCAACAGTCGAATTAAACTTAACAATTAATATATAGGCTACGTTGAAAGTTCCAGAATATTCCATGATTATTAAAAAATAATGAAATTTCTTCTTACTTCACCTTTATATTTAACTTATTTATATCAGAAAGTCAAGCGTCATACTGCAGAGAGAACGGTAAATTAAATCCGGGTGTTAGCTCTTCGACCCTATGATATAAACACGTTAAAAAATTATAAGAATGATGTTCTTTCAACTATAGATAACCAATTAGAATTAGTTTGTACCATTACTGAACACGATGTTCAGCACAGAGCACCAAGAGGAACAAAGAGGTTACATTTAAAAATGAAAGCGCAACTGGCAGTTCTTAAATACCAGTCTATATATACTATTTAACATACAGCTGAAAAAAAATATCTACTTTATAAAAATGAATGTTTGTCTGTATGTCCTTTATTGAACCGTAAACGATACATATAAACATGTGATGATCTTTAGCAGAGTTGTTGGGTATGAGTCCACGAAGGTTTCTAAGTTGGTACAACAAATTTTCGACAGGTGGCGCCACTGTCATTCCAATTCATTTCATATATTTCCGAGGCAGCAACGCGCGCAGGGTTCAGTTAGTTATTATATATAAATAGAGTAATTTTTTGCGAGATAACAAAAGTTATTTATTTATTCTTGTCATTTAGTTTCATCTTATTGATAAATGATCTATTAGTAGTTGTAGTCTAACACAAAGTTGTCTTAAGATATAAAAGTACTAATACTATGAATATCTTAATACATAATCTGGATATTCTACTAGCAATTGGCATTAAATACGTAAGTAACGTAAGTTTAATTTTGTTAAAATAAACAAAAGAATCATGAAATAGGAAAAGATGAAAGCCGTGTAGAGCAACGTAAGTTTAAATAGATTGTAATGAAGCATACAATTCTAATGTTCATAACATTAGCGAAATTCAAAGTGGTTCAGGATGAAAAAAAAACTGTTGATTTAAGGAAATTAATTAAATCGTAATAACCTTGTATGAAAAGAGAATGTATAAACAATACTTGAACTTATACACAACATTATCAAATAAAAAAGGATGTAATTTTTTCAGAGATTCTTCGTGAAATTTCTTTATGTTAGAATAAAAATTACGTGGATAATTTCACGTCATAGATGTTAATTAGATATAATTATATATTTCTAATTTATATAATAATTAGAAATCCTCAACTTTTACGTTATAGGATCCAATCATCTTCATAAAAAATGTGAGGATGACATCGATAATTCAGGTCGATACGAAAGTAGTGATGTAAAAATAATACCTAATAAAATGAAAATCGATTAAAATGAACGGCTCGTGTTCATTACTTATATAAATCTGTTCCAAGTCATCACGGACGAAACAATTGAAAAAAAAATTTTCAAATAATACAAGAAAGGTACACAAGTACAAGTTAACTTCTAAAGTCTGCCTAGAGAGTCACATTACCGTTATCACTTACAAACATTCGAGAAAGTATCACTAAAAGTACAATAGGGTACCCTTTTTCGTTCCAAAGTCACACAGCCCCTAAATATAGTGTTCCCCTTTCAACGAGGCGTAACTGAATGGCGTTACCATTACAAAACCCCACCCGAATTAATTCAGAATCACCCCACGTTTAATATAAATCGTCAAAAGTAAATAAACGACTACCATTACTGCCCTGATTATTTGTTCACCCCTGAGTAATGCCGCCATTTTGTCAATTTATTTTTTAAGTTATTTTGAGATTAATTGACGAATTATTGCAGGGAAATATATGATTAAACATTATTTTAAGAAATTATGTTAAAATTATATTAAAAGATAAAATAAAAACAAATTTATACGCGTAAAATCAAGCTTCTCATATACTTAGAAACTAAAACAATAATATTAAATTTCATTGTGAAATAGATTGCTTCAAATCGATAAAACCGCGAACGTAGTTCTCAGAATTAACAATATGTATGTTATTAACTCTAATGTTCTGATCTAATTCGACCTATTCTTGTGAAATTAATATTAATTTACTTTCAAGACAATAAAACTAGCAAAATGTATTACGAAAGTTTATCACTAGTAATCATAAATTAAAAAGGCTTTCTACACCTACCCGTAAAATTCCTTTTAATTTTATCAGCATGATGTTACAAGAAACTAATGAAAAAGACACAAACAATGAAAGTTCTAGAGTGCTAAATTACTAACAGTGTACTGTAAGCACTTAAAAACGAAGCAAATTTTACGGAACAATGAGTAACAAAGTTTGAATATAATAACCCCCGCATGTGTAATTAACGATGCGCTGTCTACAAACTGAATTACTTTCCCGAGCATTTTAATGAGTGAAAATTCCTTTCTCCGCTTTCGGAGAATTCCCGACATTTCTGTAATGACATTGACATTGCGAAAATTAGGTACAACGTCGGAGAGAAAATCGATGAGTTTCCTGTCCTACACTAAACAAGATCAAAGGTTAAAGGTTAAGAGTATGATACATTGTTTACTGGTATGGGCTCTGCCAAATAAATCATTTGCACGTGAATTTGGTAATTGTCGCAATGTCATTGAGGAAAAATATATATCTTCTTTTTTCCAATTTCCGAGGGAAGTTATAAGTAATTACTTCTTACTTCGCGGACATAAAAACACTTATGAATTATAATACGTCCTGTTTATTCCTCATCGAGTGGTAATTTCGTAAAATCCAACCTTAACATTGTAGAGGATGCTTGCGTGCAAATTTCAGCTTTTTAGCACTAACGTTAAAGTCGGGTAAAATATAAATCACCTCTTCAAATTAAGTTTACACAACTTCAAAGACCTGATTTACAATAATTGTTTTATTGGCTAAAGGTCAACGTAGATAACGTATTAGAAACTTCTTGGAATATTCGGTTAAATGACAGTTAACCGAATAATGCTCCTAACACATTTAAGTTAATTTTATTCAACGCGTTAGTTTTAAGATTGTCGAATATGTTAATAAGTAATAGTAAAAAGTTTTATTTCCCGTCAATTATTATGTCAATAAGCGCGTTAATTAGTGTGTTAAACTGTTGACCACATTTGCGTAATGTCATTGTTAACGAACTACTTAACACTTTAGGATACTGATGTGGTAGTAACGTACCATTTAAGATTATAATATAGAAATACTGAAGAATGCACGTCCAGGATTCGGTGGGTCCTTGAATGGCGTCCACGTTTCGGAAAAAGGAGTGTGGTCGCCCCGCAACCAGATGTACTGACGACCTAAAGAATACAGCGGGTATTCGCTGGATTCAGAATGCTCAGGACCGGTCTGAATCGCGTAAATTAGGGGAGGCCTATGTCCAGCAATGGACCTTTAAAGGCAGATGGAATTAGGTGAGAAACATTCTTCAACTCCTCATCCAATTTTTAAGGTCAAAATAATACTCAGTACGCACTTAATAGATTTTAGGTAAAAAAAAAATTTTGTTGAATAAAATTAATTATCAGTAATCAGAATACAGTTAAGTCGGGATTAGACTACGGTTAGTGATCTAGGACAACCTTCAATAATTCACCAATAAATTTATTTCATTTTTGATTACTTTATTCTTTTCCAAGCCCAATAGAAAACAACAAGACATAATAATTTGAACACCTTCATAAGTAACCAATTTTTATATGCGAATAATTATATGTACCTACTGATAAAATTCCTTAAAATTGTTAAATAGGTATTCATAATAAATTTATACATACAATATTATTTTATTCAAATTAAAAAGTAACATTGAATTGTATATTTTTTATTACCATTTTGTACTGTAGGGTATATTTTGGACATTACGGTGAAGTAAATAGCTTTATCATGTTTTAACCAATGCACATTGTAATAGTTTCAACCTTCTCTCGTGATGTACGTAAATAGTAAAGTACGTAATGAAGTTAGCGCAGAACTTCGTGGAGAATCCAAAATAGCTGTGGCGCAAAATTTAATGTTGCCATTTTATCATAATCCATAACTGACCTACTGCGGGGTTCGAGTCTCCTTGTACAATGTAAGGGGTACAGGCTATAGTGCACCACGCTGGCCAAATGCGGATTGGTAGACTTCACACACTATCGAAAACTTTATGGAAAACTTTCAATTGTACAGATTTCCTCACGATGTTTTCCTTCACATAAGTGATAATTAAAGGTGAAAATAAAAGGAGCGTGCAGGATTCGAACTCACGCCCCTACGTTCTGGAACCCAACTTTAAAACCACTAGGCTATCCCTGCTTGTTGCCAATGGCAACTATTTACAATGGCGAATAATGTCAGTTCAATTTATACAAAAATTATACCAATGTTTCCTTGTCAGTGTACGTCAGACATTACATTTTAATCCCTGGATTGGAGTGTACAATTTTACTGTATTTTTGCATAAATGGAAACTGACCTTTCTGACCTTTAATCTGTCATTTATAAGGATAGTGGCACTACAAGCTCGTCCGCTACTCTTATCCCATAAAAAATCGTTATTAAACATTCTAACGTCACTTATGCGTTCACACGTAATACTGCGCTTTAGATTTTCATTTTAAAATTTACATGGATTAACAAACCTCGTTGGATAGTTATGTTCATAAGGCGTCCATTAAATTTTAAACCTTTTACAGCCTTCAAAAGGAGAGTGAATAGGCTCTTTATAAGTTAGTGCGCACAACATCATAGACTACATCGCCACTTACCAT
>DWPA01001413.1:0-18729 GCA_018251375.1 Calpodes ethlius | reverse complement strand
AATTATATTTTAGGAATTAATTTATTAATTCAGATATGCTTAAATTAATTCATTCGTCTTATTAATTAGCATTTTATTAATAGCGATTTAGGTGTCCGGAAAACTAGAGCGGCGTATTTCAAGGACCCATAAACACTTCTAATTAATTTGCTTCTTAATTTTCAAGCGCCTTGAGAGAGAATAGTAACATTATATTATTATTTTGTTTGAATTATTTCCTTTTCAGAATACTCCTTAAGCGATATGACTTCAGTATTTTAAAATTCTTCCTTGCTTCTTAGCTTTCTAGTTTTCGTTGTCGTATTTATTTTAATTTTATCAGATATATCCATATTGTAGTATTTTGATATACATACATTGCTGAAACCGTCACTAATAATTAAGGCTTTACGTAATAATTTGAGCACAAATAAATAACTGTGAGACGGATAGTATAGTTTTGCATGGTAATCTCGCTACATCAACTCAATTAGGATATTTTTCTCAAAATTAGAGATACAAAAAAAACATATTGATAGATATTATGAGATGTACAAAAGAACAAATAAATATATTATCATCTTGATTTTTCATCATGACAGTACTCGAACACTCGCGCTCCCATCAACCACACCGCATATCAGTTGCCCACGGGACGCCGTCACGTGTAGACGTGTTTCGCGACAGTCCGTAACTTACGCGATCGGGAGTATGTGTAGTGTGGTTGACCCTTTACTCCGGAACACGTAAGTACAATTTTCAGTTATCATCCACTGTCGATGGACATCCTGTTAATTATATATTTGAAGGGTATTGAGTTCGATTGGGTCGTAATTGTTTTATGGGTTTATTTGTTTGTATGGTGTCCCATTGTGATGGCCGGAACTGGACTGGGACGCACCGGAAGTCCTAGTTTGGACTGTATGGGATCCAGCACACGGTGTGTTCTATTTTTTATTGTTCCCATGGTGTTTGTAAGTTACGGAGCTACTCGCTTTAGTGTATCGTGTTATTTTTTTAATGTTATAAGAATAATAAATGCGTAAACATGTACACGTAAAACAGCGTCTTTAAATGTGATAAATTGTTTTAAAAATAAGTACTTACGTAATATAAATTATATCAGTACATTAGTAATAATATTTATTAAAAGTATTTTTATTTAATGTTTTAAATAAATAATATCTTTCATATTAATGTATACATTACTGTTTTTCAGTGAACTTGTTATGTACAGTTGTAAACTGTTACGTCAATATATCTTAAAATGTCAATTTACTATACAATTTTGGTATTAGTCAGAACTTTTTTTTACAAGCCAATAAGTGTCTCACTGTTGAGCTCAGGTGTGGTATAACAATGATTGGGATTATCTTAACACTTGCTTATTAAGGATTAGCTAAATACAGATACATACCAGCTGTGGGCTCTAAGTACCCAAGTACCTGAGTAGATCAAATCGCACCACTAAACCACATGGTTATAGGGATGTTGAAATCAATAAGATTTCAATTATATTTTCCTTCTCTTGTCTTTCTTTCTTGAGCGGCAACGCTTCACTAATATGTATAGTCTTTTTCACAACCCACAACTGTCCTGTTGCGCTCGGGTCTCCTCACAAAATGTGAGGGGTACCGGCCATAGTCCACCATGCTGCCCTAGTGCGAATTGGTAGACTTCACACACCTTCAAGAACATTATAGCGAACTCTCGGGTGGGCATATTTCCTCACGATGTTTCCATCACCGAAGCAAATGATAATTAACTTGTAACATATACATAACTTTTTGTAAATAAGAGGTACAGGATTCGAACTCACGCCCACACGTTCGGAAAACCACCGTTCGAACCACTAGTCTATCACTGCTATCATGTGCATGTTAATGATGTCTAATTTATTTTTAAATATAAATATCTACAACAATGATGATATATTAGTTGTTACGTCAATTTCGAGCTGCAGAGAGCAGACAGGGTTCTAATATTATATTTTGTTGTTCTGATATTATAAGAATCTAATTTGTTCGTACAAAATTTCACTTGTATTCGTCGTCTATTTCACAAAAAGTATTTTCACTGTCTATCTATGCTAAAATATCAAAAATACCGCATGTTGTCGCTAACATATTACAAAGTTTCAAAATTAATAATTACATATAATTCTCCCTGTCGTGTATGCCATGGACAACCTACAAAGTATAAAACATACACATCCAAACCGGGAACAGAAATTTTAGCTCATCATTAAAAAAATTGCCTCACTGGAAGTCGAACCCAGGACTTTTTGAGTGACGGTCTGATAGGATAAGCATAAGTATATGAACTACACTATAAAACGCCTGATAAAATCACTCAAGTTTCCTGTTGTTAAAAATGTCGATATTTGTTTGTTATCGTACTAATCACACCTCGTAAGTAACAGACTGTAATTCATTGTAGTTCATCAGAGGATAGTTACCGAGCCTGTAAACTGCACAGCGATGTCCCGCGTTCGATTCCCACCCGATGCAGACTTAAATGTGACAGAGTAGTATTTGTTAGTTATGATATTTGTTACATCGGGAATTTTGGGAAATGTTAAAAAAATACCGTAATTGTACGTTCCCAGTACTAGAGTATTAATTTTAACGCTATTTTTATATTAACACGACGTAACATCAACATAGATAACATTACTTGAACAATATTTTGTTTTGCGATCAAGAAAGTAAGGTCATTAAAATATTTATAGCAATACTTACACGATATACTAAATATTTTAGGTTTTCTTTAAACAGCAGAAAACATGACACCTAGGGCTCTAATTATAGTGGTAATCATTTCTTAATGGTCCTTCGAGCCGGTTCTCTAAGTTAAATTCGAAGTAACAAAACTATTCTGCCCCGAGAATCGAATTCTGAATTCCTCAGTTTTTCACATACAACATGTGCAGTTAAAAGTATTAATTCAATTTATGTAACACAAAACAGCATAAAGATCAAAATTCTAAGCTAAGCACGCACCTTTCTAAATCTGCGTATCCACACATTCTATAGTATTGAATGAACCAGCCGAGTCATTCATACCTTTTGTAAATAAAGGGGACAGAAACGTGGAGTTACGTGCTTACCAAAAGTTTTTTTATCCGAATAAAGGTACCTATTCAATAAAAAGGTTTTCGAATAATTGAAAACGTTTTTACGAGATCGCCGCCGGCTCCATTGAAAGTTTACGAGTAAAAGTTGCTTAAGCAGAATGCTCACACAAGATAAAATTTTCTGATAAATACGGTTATGTAAGCGGATGAAATTATGAAGAAAAGAAATGCTATGTACGTAATTCAGATAAACTTTAACACTATAAAATCATCTACATCATCACTCAATCATTCACCCTTATGACACGTGAAAACGTTTTAGATTTTGTTACATATTTTCCTTATTATTCGTGAAGATTCTTATTATTGAATTATTGCATGTTATTCGATTGTTATTGAAAGGTCTGGACCGATCTGAGTGTTACAAATAACTGGAGGTCTAGGTCCAGCAGTGGACCTTCAAAAGATGATTAATAGATAGACAAGCGCTTCATTTGTTTTCTGATTATATTAATAACATTCTTTCGATAACCTGATCACCTTTGATAATGTGAGGACATTAACCATGAGCTACGAAGTTCACTTCTTTGTGTACAAGTTTCTAAAAATGGACGTATGTTTCTGTGTGTATGTATGTATGCGCGAGCGTTTGTGTATGTTCAAATAAAGCTTTAGATGCTATCAAAAGAAGAAATATGTGCTCTGCAGTGCTCATAATGTTAATAATATCATTATTATACAATGATGATCATCGAACATGACCCTAACATTGTACGTATCGTCATTAGATCGTTATTAGGTTACCTTCGAGTAATAGCAGTGAGATTATTTGCAGACCTCGTTACAGTTTTATAAGAGCAGAGAAGCATAATTGTGACGCTAGTGTCATTGTTTGAAGCAGAATACGTTGGCAGTGACGCGGCGCTGCGCACGCTGCGGCTTGCCGAGGCCAAGGTTCGTCTAATGGAAACCTACACCTGGTAAATCTGCTGTGAATGTGACTCATTCACGTTTTGTTCCCGCGGAGAGTTAGGCCAACGATTGTTTAGGTTTTAATATATTTACTAAAAGCTTACTGACATTGACTGGATAACTCACAGCTGAAACCAGGGGAAATAGAAGCATGGTATTTCGTACAGAAGTTCCTTAAAATTATAGTTTATCTAACAACCTTTAAAGGTCAACTGCTGGATATAGGCCTCCCCTAATTTGCGCCACTCCATAAATTACGTCACACGTTAAGGGGGGGGGAGGGATATAAAGTGTGACAAGGGGTTAGAAGGACCAATATTTCATAACGTCATTTTTCAAAATATATCTCAATATTAAAGAAAGTCCACTGCTGGACATAGGCCTTCCCTAATTTGCAACACTCAAACCGCAGTCTATAACCAGACAGGTCGTCAGTCCACATGGTTGAGAGATCCTATATTCCTGTTTCCGAAACGTGGGCGTTATTTAAGAACCTTTCCTTCTCAACGGTTCCCAGTCCCTGGTTCCCATAGTAATGGGACCAGCTCATTGCCACTTCAGCCGGCTTATTCTCTGAGCTATCTGAGAGACCCTTGTTCGTTTACGGGTCTCATCATTTCTGAAGCGATTACTGAGAGAAAAACAAAAGCAATTAAATTATATCGCATTAATTCTTGTTTTAACATCCAACTCTAAACGGTTGTCGCTAACAACTTAGCGATAGAGTTTCTCAAAGTTCAAACGTCAAAGATTTAAATTCGTTTCGTACAAAAATCAGTACACAAGAAATGAATTAACATTCAAACACTCAGGCTCAAATTTATACGTTGTCAATGCGCGGCGCAGCTGAAATACGGCTATATTTTCCGAATCCTTTGTTTTCCATCAAGAGCTTTACGTCGCCCGTGTTACAGAAGTAAAACCCACATAGGACTAGATGACACTGACATATTATTATGTAGAAATCCTTTCAACGGAGTCGGAGCCGCGCGTATTATAACTGAATTTAACTAAAACGCAGAGATTTTTCTTGAATCAGTTTTCATCTGTGTTTCAACAGTATATTATTATTTTTACCTTCAATAAGTATATTAATAGAGTACATATTTTTAATTTATATACATATATCTAAGTTTAAATCTAATTTTACCTACCATATTCCGAATATTCATTCTGAGGCTGCAAGTTTATTAAAATAGTTTAAAAAGGACATTGTAAATTAAAATAATAATCAACTAATAATATTTAATCGCTGGGGCCAGTATATTAAATGAATAATTGCTACTCGTCGATTTGTGAACAAATAAGGTATTTAAATTATAATAAAGATGATATTCCATCAGATATTTGTAAAGAAAGCAAAGACCAAGAAAAAACTCTACCAATACGATTCATTAATTTTGTGTGGCTAAAAAAATTTGTCATCCTATGACACTTCCTCGTGCACCGTCTCGATACCGCACGCATCTCTGGTGGATTCTCCTTAGTCTCCTGTATAACCATCACTACAAAAAAACACTTAAAAAGTTACTAACCGCAGAGAAATTATTAGGTACATCGTAATTCTTCTAGATGTAGACAACTTTTTTTTGTGAATATGATTTTCGACACTTGAGTTTGTAAGGTACATTATAAAATTAACGGGCCTGGTTGATTCGAAAAGATATTAATACAGAATTTAGTACTCTTTGTAGGAAATTAGTATATAAAAGAGATTTGATAGTAACAACGGTTTCCTTTCGCGCGCTACCTCCTGTTAGGTTTACCTAACATGTTTACATGAAGAACACCGAGATACATTAATGAAAAAGACGCACTACAAAGCCTGGAACATGACAGTTCCAATTTATTTTCTTCCGTCTCGAGAAATACGACGAGATAGTTTATTGGACCTTAAAACGTACTTACTTGAAAACTCTTTGTTCAAGTAGATACGGCAACTCGTCAGTTTTGTTGTTATGGTACGTGACAGTTATGTAATGGATTATATATATTGTAGGAACTGATTGGAACTTTAAAGGGTTACGCTGTAACTGTGATTCGAATGGATTATTACATGATTGTAATATAGAAAGTTTGTTAGTAACTCTCAGCGAATTATTTCGCGAATTGAACAACCAAGCAGCAAACATTTTAAACTTATATATATATTTAAGAGCTTTTATTTAATTTACAATGTTTGTTAATTCGTTAGTATGTTTGCTGGGATCAAATCTTTCAAGATAAATTATAACTACTTTCTCTTATCCTCTGAAGTTGAAATTTGAAGTACTGCTTTAGTTCCGATGACAATTCTTCTTAATGGCAAGTTTAACGCCAATTAGGTTCCAGACGAGGGAACTCCTCAATAGTAAATAGCACAGACACTAAATTTCTTGCAGTATAAAGCATATTTTTAGTATTAGTAGCTGCAGCTAATAATCAACTCAAATCTTGTAGATGATTTGAACAATCAGATAATCAGCAATCGTTAAATAAATAATCAGAAACTATATAACACACAGCGCCCTTGTACACTTAGTGGTTAAGTCGTTGAATCAGTTGTATAAAGTGAGCAACAATAATAAAACAACTGATCAAAACTTAACACTTCGATGTTTATTGAGTGCCTAACAATAAATTAACTCTATAAAATTAGCTATAGAAATACTCGTCATCAACTATAGTGTCTTTAAGCTTTCCACCAGATATATTCAAAGTAGCTAAACTACGAGCATATTTCTAATACACATAGGATGGAATAACAATGAAAGGTAATTGAAAGTTAAGCTACCCTATGGGTTGACTTGACGTACAACCTTGGGGTAATTACCTCGACACCTCTGGAGGAAAAGCAGCCTGATACTTGTAATCCTACGATATCCTTAAGTAACGAATAGTCATTTTAACATGCGATAAATTATTATAATGTCAAACATTTCATGTAATTTTTTTATAGTGGTACGACAACATTGTAGAAAAGCTCTTACTCGTGAAAATATCTACATTGTAATTTATTGTAAAGTTTAAATGTAATCTCTAAGTCCAAATATTGAGAAATAAAACTAGTTTAAAACTATTTCGCGACGCTTAAACTCAAAATAGTAAGATAAGTGTATACAATGAATATCGATCTAATATTATGTAGATTCACAAGTTCGTAATAACTAAGATAAGATACCTGTGACGTCATCAAACGTCAACCACAGGCCTATTTCATTTGACAATACAAATATCGAGGGATTTTAGATTCAATGTCAACGTAACACGGTTTACTTTGGGTTACTTGTGCGAATTAATCCCACACCTATTTACACTTAAGAGGTGTTTGCCGCCGTAAATGTTAGTGTTAGTGTAAAGATGATTCTTAATGACGTCAAGTAAAATGTCGGGGGCCGGTGGGTGCGTTTATAGAGAAGTCTAATTGGTACTGACGAAGAGATTTGATTGGTATTTTTTCTTGAATAAAACCGAAGCCATATTTTTTTTACTATTATTTTCTGATTGTTTATCTGTCCGCTAATAACATAAAAATCCGTTAACTTATTTTAATATAATTTCGTGACCTTTTTACTTTTACTTAGAAACATATTTCAGTTTCTTTTTAACACAAGAAATATTAAGTTCGCTATAGACTAATAACGCTAATACGATGAATGTATGTATGGATTATTCTAAAATTCAAACGAATGTCTTCAAAATTACAACAAACATTCAAGTGGTATCTCAGACCCCCATAAGCAAATTACTTTAATAATCCTATCTCAAAATTTTTCTCCTGCCGATTGTTTTCAACTTCTACGAACTTGTGCACGCTTATCGGTTGGTTGGGTTTTTTAAAGTGCAACAATAATACTTCCCATTAAAACATTAGTCATTCTGATAACAAGTTGGTACAAAACACTCAAATTGTAAGGTATCATGAAATTTTCAAATAAAGACATATTAATTAATAATGGTTTAGATCCACCAAGCACAAACTCAAATTCGTTAAACTAAAGAAGGTGGACTGACACACAATTTCATTATTCCATGTAATTTTATTAGCGCACTAGATGTTTCCCGTGGCTTCGCACGCGTGTGGAAAGAAAACATGAAAAGAACAGCATTAAAAAGGTTGTCTATCCTTTCTATCATTGGTTACTAGTCAACGCTTTATTTACAACAAATTAAAAAAAAAACTTTCATTTTGTTGAACTATACATCCTAATGGATCCTTCCCCAAAAATTAGATGATTTTAGCATTAAAAAATTGCCTATACTACTCGACGTTCCCCCTACTATCTCCAAACCAAAATTCACATCATCGCGACGCTCTGTTGCCTCGTGAAAGAAGGACAAACAAACACATTTTCGCATTTATATTAGTATGGATTAAGATCTCGATTTAGTAGGTGCTCCAGTATATAAATATATTTCATTACATTATTTACGGTGGAGATAAATTTAATACTAAACCCGTTCAGTTGTATAATCAGGAAACGCAATCAAGCAAGTGTTAACATTATCGCCACGGAGGTGGGGTGGAAGGGGGAGGGTCTATTATCTCACACGACTTTTGGCACGAGCAGGTGCGTTTATAGACAAACTTGCTTGATTATTTCAACGTTAAAAAAAGACTATATATAGGAATGAAATATATATTTCTTAAATTAAATCGATTTGCAAACTTAAAAATGTAAAAAAATAAATTAAGGATCTTTTTTTTTGTGGTTATGGATATTGTTTATATAATATTTTACTGGCACTGACGTACACTTATAACAATGATTATTTATATTTGATTTTTTTTGTTTTAACTTAAAATTGGAATAGTTGTTTTTGGCTATTTTGATTTTATTGATATTCCAACTAGAATAATAACTAATTAGTTTCGAAAAAATCCATAGACATAAAGCTGTAGACGATAAGGAGTCGATTATTCGATTTTATGACAAAAAAATATTTAAACATCCAACGACAAAAAAATTATAAACGGCAATATCGAAAAAAAATGTCAATAAAACTGCGAGTATCCATGTAACCTGTCAAATTTCTAATTATTGATTCAGAAACTAAAATCTTAAATCAAATCAACTTTGAATCACATTTACGAACCGCCAACGGTCGACTGTCAAGGTCGACTTAGCGCTAACCTAGAACTGGCAATTGTCCTGGTTTTAACAATCTCCAAAGACGATTATCAATTTTGACCAGATGACCGGCCTATATATGCTATAGCGTGTACAAAAACCTGAATGAATAAGGTTATGAGAGTAACAGAATAATACCTGGACCCATTTCTTCAAGGAGACTTAGTGCGGATCTTGACCCAAAAACGCGAACTACGACACTGCGACGTATAAATCGCGCTGTAATGCCATCTCCGAGTCGTTGGCTATTTGTTAATGCCACTAGTAAAAGTCGAGAATGTACACCTTATAATTTGGTCGTTTCACACACATTTACAACTGTATCCGTTTACGCGTATTAAATTGTTCCAAATTTAAATATTATAATTTTTATACCGCGGTTTATAAATATTGTTTACTTTATTGACGTAAAACTTCGCAGTGGACTTTGGAGGAGACTTTGGGAGTTTAACAGAGAAAATTATTTTAAACTGAATGATCGAAAATGGATATTATATTACTTCAATGGTTATTTTTTATATCTTCTTCGGTAACAAATGGCGTGGTTTTCAATTAGGGACATAATAAATTAATATAAAACAATATAAACCAACTGCAGCGTTGACTATATTTATTGTTATTACTGTAATAGATTAAAAAATAAATTTAGTAAATTAAGTATTTTTAAATAAAATGAACCTACGGGAATCACTTCCATTTTTCCTAAATTTGTGTGAAAATTCATAATCATATTCGCACGGACCATATTTTCCGGTCCAAATCAACAATATCCTCGAGGTTAGGCTGATCGGTCCCTGATGCTAGGTTTTATAACATCCAGTTTAACTGTACACATACATGATGGTAGAGTATTTAAATCTTACCTTTCTCCCCCTTTTTAAAGTCTATTAAAAAGTAGTTTTACGTATCTCCATCTCAGAGAGTATACCGAATTTGCTCCTTTGAGGCCATTTACGTAAAAATGTAATATACATGTACCTCTTTTAGTCGCGCCAAAATAAACTCAATAGACAGTTCTTGTTTACTAAACCAACACGAGTCAAATTCGTCGAAATAGCCAATTTCACTGCAGTTTGAATAATATTCCGTTACGTAATACCGAGCTGGCGTCAATAGGAAACGCAGGTACCGGTACTGTTGTGAGCACAAGTGCGTATTTCCGGGATTATAAGTGACATTTGAGCAAATTACGACTTCAAATTATTATGGAATGACACCTAATGTATGTTTCAATTAGTCTCAAGTAGTTTGTGTTTTTTAGTCAAGGTGACTGTCCGCACGACAGTCAACGAAATAGTTAAAATCTCGGCGACAGTAATTGGTACATTAGCTTCAAAGGATTTGTTGAAAGCAATCTATAACTAATAATTCAGGTACATACAAGAGAACGTTAGTCTCAGTTTATCTTCGGATTAAAGATGATCTTGTAGCTCAATTGACCTCCTGATCGACCTACTCTCAGGTCTTTTTGTGCTAGATAAATGTTTCTCAGGTCGAGGTATTGAGTAGTGATGTCTTATTGATCTATGTCTGTGTTGCCAGTTGTGTGAGATATCCTAGAAGTATGAAATATATATTTGGATGGCATGTTCAACATGACAGAACACTATAGACACTATAGAACATATATTACGAATTACCTGCATTTTAGAGGTGGTATGGCCAATAACCTTTAGATAATGTTAGTAAGCAGTCTAAAAAACTTGCTTGCAGATTAGTGTATATATTAAGTTAACACAATCAGCTAATGCCTGTAAAACATCACAATATATAGTGTTGAAATATTGTAGCATAATTATAATGAAACGAGAAATTGACATTAATGTTAAAAGACAATGATATAAATATAATTATCGTGTGAAAGGACCTATAAATAGAGTGTGAGTAAAATTATTATCAGTGTCAATAACTCTGTGGTCGCCTGAGGGCATTTACGTAATTTAACATGAAATAACACTTGAGTTTGAGCGCGATAATCTCAGAAATGTAACGCGGGTCTTCACAATGTTTTTTCCAATAACAGAAGTTGTTCACGTGGTTTATATACGACGTGCTTATCCTAGCAATTTTACGTGGAGTATATATAATAATTATAAATTTATTTTTGTATTGGAGCGATATATCAAGATGAATATGCATCGATGTTAAATTAGATCTCCTCAAACACGAGCACAAACATTAAAACAGACGAAAATATGAAAAAATACTGTTTTGGATTCTGCTGTTACTTTAGAAACATTTGAATAATATTTTTTTGCATTCAGGGAAATGCATCTTCTTCTTTGTAGTATATACACACGATAATATTAGATTGACTGCCTATAATATCGTGAAGGTATTTGTATGCTGTGCAAATCGATTGCATAATCTTCCTGGTCGATGGTGCGCATTATTGCATGGAATACCATGCATTGATAAATTGATGAACTAATTTAGATACAACACAGTTGCTTTTATTTTCCATTCATATAGTAACTGTGTGAAACCGAATTATTTCTTTCTAATGGAATCTAAGTATGTTTTAATAGATTTTTTTCTGTATTTAGTCTCTTATGAAGTTACTTTTACAAACACTTTTCGAAAGTCAAACTACGTCGTATCTCTTTCATGACTTACTAGCGTTTGTATTCCCGAGAGTAGTAACGAAAAGAAACTTCTAAGGATTTATTTTTTCTTGTTGACTTACAGACAGCACTTATGACTTCCTCTCAAACTCATGTCAAAGAAGTTTCCCTTCGATAATGACAAAAAAATTTGTGATTTGGTTGACGCTGCCGAATCCATCACAACCAAGTTTGGTAAATTTTGTACGGTCAGATTTAAACTTAAGTAGAATTAAAAAAATATGAATTTGCCCCTGACTGTACAGTTTTTTTTTAATTGAGGCCTAAGTTCCGAATTTAATTAAAAGTTGTCGGGAAAACTAAAGTTTTTCTCTGTATATCGTCGATGACTGTCTGTTTTAGGTGAAACTTAGAGAGTTTTTGACAGCTGAAAGTCCAATAAATTGATGCTTCAAACACTTTTTTTCCTTGAAATAAAATTAATGTAATTTCCATATTCATCAAAATTATAATACTAGTTATTATTAAATAAAATAAAACAGTACTACTATAGTTAATACCTTAATAATAAAACAATTATCGATTTAAAACATCGATTTAATATGTTTGATAAGAGTTTGAGAATAATCGATACCGATGTTCGTTAAAAAAATTTTAGAAATAACTGTTATCGGAGGTATTAATTAATCCAATAGATTCAACAACAGCTTTGAGGTTTTTAGTCTGCGCTCGTGTATATATTTCCGCTAATCTCAGAAATCATTTAACCAATTTACATGAAATTTTCAATGTTATATTGTATGAATATGTATAGAAATAAAAAAGTTGTGTCAGTCTCACAATAATGGTATATACACAATATTGTGTTACCGGTCGTAAACAATGCGTAAAAATAAACAGAGTTGTATACGGTACAAAAAATTATAAACACATTCGATTTTTTATTTAATACATCTGGTATATTGTCCCGTTTTAAGTATATATTTTTTTAACTTTATTATACTATAATTGCTATGGTACAAAAGGTATCTACCTTGCTAATAGCATTCTCTACCAATCAACCTTTAGACATAGCAGAGATTAGCGACGGCGGTTTAAACAAAGAAATGTAATCATATAAAAATCAAAAGTAACATACATTCTTGTTATTATTATTAGAACTGTCCATACAATTTTTCGATTAAGTTAATACTTAATACCTCAAAAGGTATAGGTTTCCTCAAAAGATATGAGGGTAATCACACAATTAGTAAACTACATGACATGAAAAAAGAGTAACGAACACAGAACATAAATTCCAACGTCCCGAAATAAGCCTATACGCGTTCAAAATATTAAAACGTCACCTGTGTTAAATTTATGAAACGTAATTATAATAATTAATAGTACATTATATATATCGCGAGCCTACATATATCAAATGATTATGTTTTGCCGTTGTAATAATTTTGCTCGAGTCTCATTTTGTAGTAACGTCTATGCAAATTTTAGTATTTAATTTGCATTTCGTAATCATGGAACGGGTATTTCGAAAATATAATTACTTAAATGCGTAAGGGTGGGTGGTATTAACGTTAATAAATATAAAGACCTATTATTATATGCTTATAGCGGTAAGCAGTGATTCGTACGTTGATCTCATAGGAGTTCTTTGTTAAAATTGTAGACGACCTCTCATTGTCAGTGTTGTATTTATTTATTAATATCATTTGGTTAATAATATTATAATAACGAATTGAACTATCCTAAATTTTAAAGCTAACATTTATGCATACCTTAAGAGGTGAACTTGTGAGAAAGGGGGAAGTACTATGCATGTCTTAAGAATATAGTATTAAACATTTTAGTTACAAAACTTAATAATACTAACATAGAAAATTATAGACATTCTCAATATTAAATTTTTTATATATATTTTTTTTATTTATTTTTCTTCAAGACTTCAAGTAGCTCAGCAGTTGCAAAAAATCGTAGTAGGTATTTAGTATTACTAACATATGCAGATAATATGGTTTGATAGATTGCTGAAAATGACCGTAATCCAGCACAAAAATATGTCGTATGAACGAAAGTAACACTTTTATTTAGATAGGTACTATGCTCTTGGAATTTTCATACAAGAGAAGAAAAATTCTCGTGAGAAATCGAGTTTATACATGGTTGACTTCAATTTACTGTAATTTGGACACAAAAATTAACAATAGGAAGGGATGTCATCCAACTCGTTGTCACATTAGAATGCAATATTGGTAAAGCAATAAAACGAAAATTTACTTCGTTATCCAAAACAATCCGAAGGGGAAAAGTCCCTGAGAATGCGAAGAGTATGGAGCAAAGATTTAGGCAATAAGTTCGCAACAAAAAATTCCTTTTTACGCTCGACCGCCGCTTCGTGTGCACTAGTTCTATTACAACATAGAAACTATAACTATGAAACTATGAAATAACTCGTAAAGATTATATTATTTAATGTAATACGTGAATATGGCGAAAAGATATGCTATCCTTAAATAATTATCACCCGATTATGTCTAACTGAAGTTTGAATCATTACCGTCATATTTTATGAAACGGATAAAAATTAAATATTATTCAATTCATCAACTTTTGTTAACTATTTATCCTTATCTCAATGTTTGGGGTTTAGAAAATTTAGTTTCATCTTTTAGTTCATGTTAAAATTTCCTTTAAATTTTAAACATTTAGTTTATTAATATGTAAATTAATAACAGGTACTATGATTTTTAAAAGTTTCTAGGTAAGTGATAAGAAATTTATGGATCGTATCTTTGGAATGTAATGATAAATTTACTTAATAATAATATTTAATTTAAATAATAATTAATTATTTTAGTGAATAATAAATTTACGTTGAAAATTTCAATTTAAATATTATAAAATTGCCAAATGAAAAACTAGGTTATAAGTTTTCACCTATTTTACTTAACTCACTATATCTGTTTATATGTATGTATGTATATGTGGGCAAAATTTTGTAATCGATATTTAAACTACATCTTGATGGATATCAAGTTGAAATATTGCATACTAACTCAGTTTTTAAGACAAGACAATAATTTGGAACCGTCAACTTGATCTGATGATGGAGCTGAAAAGTAGCCATAGGAACACCAGAATAAACACAAACCCATCGAGTTTGGGCTTGTTTGATTAGTATGGATAAAAGTACTCGACTTTCATCCTTTATAGTAACTAGGGTCTGACTCACTAAATAAAATCGTGTTTTATTATAAAATATTCTGTAATTATTATTTATTTGTATCCGTTACAATACACAAATTTCATCGCTTCATCGCTTCTAGCTGTCGGTGAGAATCTGCTGAATGCGGCTGAATGTTTTCTCCTAAGTTGCGGCAGGAAACTTGTGAGCTATTTTTATACGTAGATAATATATTTCCTAAGCTTAGCCGCTTTAGGTTTTGCAGACTTTTGTTTTAAAAACCATTATTCGCTTTCACAGGGGTTTATTTAACTCGCAATGTTACTGTTCATTTGTTTGGGTAAAATGTAGCCTAAGTTTTAAGTTGAAGACTTCCTACTTAATAGTGGAGATAGACAGACAGACAGACAAGAATTAAGAAAAACTTATGTTTGGCCATTGCTGTCGTGTAATAACGATATCTGACTCAACAGTCCTTAACTTAAAAATTACAAAAAAACACTTAATTTTTTTTTTTGTATAGGTAGGTTCAATTAACGATCAAATATAATTTAAAAATACTTTTTTGACATTAAAATATTTTAAAAACTATTTTTAGATTTGTGTACTAGTAAAACACAAATAATAAAATGTTACACAAATTATTTGTTATGAAAGCAACACACTAATAGTCCCCAATAAGGATTCCATAAAATTTAATCTCAAAGTGAACACAATTTTAAGTTTAAGAATTTTAGGCAAAATTTAAATGTAGTTTCACAACATTGTTTTAAAATATTATATTTTAAAGACCTTTAATGTAACGTGGTCAAAAATAAGTAATGTTGTATTCGGTGTCATTTTCTCAGCTTTCATCGGTTAATGGCGTAAAATTTTGATATCGACCGCCATAAAACTGGCTGGAATGCCACTAGTACCACTGGACACTTCCAAACAAACTCGGGGAGCGAATCAGAAACGTCTTTGAGATGAGACAGTTATGAAGTAAGATTGATCGATGTGTGTGATCGTGTAGTAAGGTATCTTAACTTGAGGTATATGGTCTGAGGGAGGTCAGTGTATATAGCCATGAAGTCGTTAAAAATATAGCCTGCTGTAGATAATAGAGTACAGCCTTTATTTTTTGTACTATATTGTTTTACACTGGTAATTTTTTTTTACTATTAATTCTATGGAACATATTAGTTGATGTAAATAAAGGATGTGAAAAACGTAGCGAGTTTACATACGTTTAATTTAACGTTTATTAAATTCTAAGGATTATCGGAAAAACGTATCATCACATTCAAACATTTTTCCTTTTCTTTGGGAATAAATAAAAGTGTATTTTTAAAATGTCTTGTTCTTTTCCCGATGTCTATGTTTAAAAGAGGTTCGTTAGCGGTTCGTCAGATCAGTTCGATTTAAATTTCGAAAGTGCTCCACGATAGTAAAAAAGTTAAGAAATCTTGACCTAGTGTCTTAAAGCAAAGATATAAATAATATGGTAGTGTTTTGGGATGAGAAAACACACAAGTGTATTAGGTTGCATATTTAAAATCGATTTATTAGCTGTCTATTTCACGGCGGGTTATAATTAACGAACTATTACACTTATCGTTTTGGAGCAGCTTGGAAAACTGACCCCAATCCACTTAACATAAGTTGGATTCTCAGCTTTTCGTCCGCTATTTATAATAGGTTGTCCGAAAAGTTCGTGCGGCTTTTCGGTAGGTAGCGCGTGAGACCTGACTGAATATATCACAATTATTGAAGACAAATGACATACACTGTACATAAAAGAGATAACTTCAGCCATATTGGATAAAAGTTTGATTACGATTAGATAATTTCGTCAATAATTCCATGAGCTGCGTTTTAACTGTCCTAAAATATCGGCACGAACTTTTCGGGAAACCCAATACAAAAGCGTTAGAGAATATTTTTGTAACTTACGTCAAATTGATTTAATACTCTTATTTATAAGCAATTGTGCAATATTATTATGTATAACTATAGACTCTTTTACCTATAAATTGAACTGAACTGAATAAACTCAAGGTTTAAATACAAAAAAATATTAATTTTACCTATCTTTAGCAAAGTTGTTGTGTATGAGTCCCCGAAAGTTTCTGAGTTTTGGCGTAGCAACGCCCACAGGGTTCAGCTAGTTTACAATAAAAACGTACACTAAGCTCGATAAACTACTGCACGCTCCGCAACCTGTATATCAAACGTAGCGTTAAAACATCGCGTTTCGAACGCCGCATCTGAAAGTCAGTAGGTTGTTTCTGGTGAGTTCAACTCGTAGTTAGTGCACTAACTGGGCTTCTAATTGGGACACAGTGTCGAATAGTTAACGAATTATTGTAACGTTAATTCTAGATTAGGGTTCTACCACATGATTGGTTTACTAATAAGGTCTTATCGTTTATACGAGATAGAAAAATTGTTTAAGGTACTAACGGCTTCACTCGCATGGGAAAAGAACAGCAATAAAAAGTTGTTGATTCCTTCCTATCATCCGTTGATAGGCTTTTTTGTTGCTGTTTTTTTCACAAACGCAGGCGGAGCCGCGGGCACCACTTAGTAAATAATATTTTAGTAGGATACTTCGTACATTGAATTATTGTTGTACTTTAAAAACCGTAACAAGTCGTTAAGTGTGCACTAGTTCGTACAAGATGAAAAATTCGAGATGGGAAAAAGTATAGATAGATATTTTTTATGTTTTTTTTATTGTTTTTTTATTATTTTTTGATCTAGTTCTTCTTGTTTGTAACTGTAAAGATCCCGAGGTATGATACAATTTAACAAAAGTGGTCTCTCATCCAAAATATTTTGTGAATCCTTGTCTTAAAGCAACTTGGATCTTTAAGATTATATATAAGAATTACAGCCTTCTAAAAACCTTACCTGCACAGCGAGAAGACGTCATGGTGTTTCCTAATCAATGGTTCTGTATAATATCATTGTTATTAGCAAATCCCATCCCATCTCATAGCACAGGAAGCAACACACGCTCGCTTTATATTAACTCGTATCGAACTATGGGAGTGTCTGGGAATACGAAATATGGATGTGACGGTGAGCTGCGCTGCATGGTGGGATGCACTGAACACCAGTACATTTCCTACAGTAGTTTCGTCTCGTTGCATAGTTTCAAATGGTGAATTGAATCCCGTATTCACAATCAGTACTATGAGATCTTACGGGGAAATAGAAAGACTTGATTATTTCTATACCTATCTACTTCACTCAAGTTTTTTTAACATATACCTACAAAGATGTGCCTATACGGTTTTTTCAGATGAAAGATACTCTTGATATTTCCAAGTACTACACACCAAAAATCATTCTATAAAATCACTTCGTTGCGCTATAAAAGAGGGACAAACATACACGCGTTCGAATTTATTATTTTATGTATTTATTGACGTAACAGATCTCATGGCAGTATTTTTTTAGAACTTTCGTTTGTTGCTCGTAATGCACGAAAGGCGGTTTTACAACACTTATTTCATAGATTTACATAAACTAGAGACCCGTTCTGCGCTCGAAATTCGACCATAATTCATAATGTCAAAGGATTAGTTCACATTGACAGTATTCAATCTTTTAAACTCTTCAGATTGACTATAAACATAAGAGTATACGTGTCTTATTATCCGTGTGTGTGAAATGAATGGTAGTGTGCGTAATCTTTTATTTATTGATCTAATAAACTTTGTAAGCATTATTATTGAAAAATATGACTTTTCTGCACTTCTCCTAAATGATAAGTGCCAAATTTCATACAACTCCGTCCGTGCAATTGTCGTAAAAAGGGGTCCAGAGTTTTTGCTTCACGTATTAATATATAGATAT
>DWPA01001412.1:0-18738 GCA_018251375.1 Calpodes ethlius | reverse complement strand
ATGAAGTATTCGTTTGATATTTTATTTAGTATAAATAATTATGAAAAAATAATAAAAAAAAATACTAAAAATGACCATTGGTATATACGTATACTCGATTTTTATAAAATCACAACAGTAACTCTATACAATAGAAATCATTTCAGTATCGTTTTAAGTTAATGTTAAATAATACCTTTTCGACTGGTTCTTAGTCGTCACCGTAACTAATGGTAAGCAAATAAAACTACAAACCATTTTCAGTTGAAGATGAAGTAGACAGGAGATAGAATTTGTAATTTTAAAAATGGCGTTACTACTGGATTCGTACTCATAGTACATTTTTATGATACATACAATCGAATCGCAGGAACAATAGAAAATGTATTGAAAACTGTTTATATGGCGTACATGCATCGTTACAAAACGCACTGAATCGTCACCGTGGCAACGTTTTATAACGCTATCTTTCAAACTTAAACAATTGTTTCCAATAGCTTTTATAACACTATGAAAATATATTTTGTTAACTCAATCGTTTCTCCTCTTATTTATTATAAAAAACGAGGTATTTTTATATATGTTTCTGAACTAATACATAGTAATAACAACTCTGTATAGTTCCACACAAGCATAAGCAATCGAATCATTCAGCGTGCGATCGGCAGTAAGTTCACATTGAATTTGTCAGGAAGAGCCGCTTGTCTTTTGTAAATTTATTGCGCACTCTATCACGAAGGTAATAAAGTTTAATATCCTTTGTGCTTCTTACGTAATTAATTTTAGTATTGTTGTGCGTTTAGTCTATCGCTAGCGAGTAGCGAAGAAATATATAATACAGTGCTAACGACAGTTACAATTGATACACGTTAAGCTACTCACTAGAGGTCGTGAGAATAAGCGTTGTCTCACTTTAAAAATGGATGCTACGTTCTCCATTTCGGCCAACATAACCATGATCATACACTACTTAAAAGTTTTTAATACAATGCACAACACATCGTATCGTCTGTATCACACACACCAACTCAACATACTAATGAACGTATTTTTAAAGGCTTTTATTTAACTTAAAACTTTGTTAGTGTGTTTGATTCAGTCAAATCTTCCAAACTGAATTAAAATTATTTCATTTTATGCTATGAAGTTTAAGGTATGTCCTGATGACTTCACTTAGAATTTGTTTCAGACCAGGAAACTTTAAAGACAACGCTACAATTACCAAATGTTTGCAGTACAAAAGCGTGTTTTTAATATTTGTAATTATAAATATACACTTATTGCTTTTACTACAGTAACGACACAAACTCTATCACTGAAGAAAAGAAAATAAACATGTTTGTTAAATACAAAAAAACTATATTTTCCAAATTTTTTTTATCGCCTGCTGCTTTGTGATAGAACCCATACCTAACGGTATTAAATGTTTGTCAACGTAAAAGTTTGCGGGCACATTCATGTGTCGTGCAGGTCCTGTAACTAGATTCTACTGTTTCGATTTCTAATGATATACAAGTACGTAATTTAAGTTTACAAGGTATGCAGGTGTTTATGGAGAGTAAACAAGTGTTTTTTATAATGGCCGACAAGCCAACAGACGGATAATCTGAATAGTTATCTTAAATATATATTTCTTTTTGAATGATATGATAGATTCGTTCGATAACCTCCTAACTCTAGGAACAAGTCTTTCTACTCGAAAACACAGAGTATTTTTAATTTGTAAGTAATTAGTACTAAGGTATGATTTTCACTGGGTCAACTACCTTGGGCCATCAGCACTCTCTGTCTAACGGATCAGTAAGTGCCCGAGGTGTAAATAAGTCTTATGTGGAATTGTTAGCTTAACCATTCAATTGTTTGCATTACTAATGAGCTCTTAAGAAGCCTAAGTGCTTGTAATCTGTTTAATGTTCGTTTGTTCTTACGTTTTCTGAATTTGTTGGCGGCTGGAGTTCGAATTTCTTTCTCATATTAATAATTAACTGGTAGCCATATACTGAGGTGAAATTTCTGCATATTTTATGGCATATGAATTCATTAAAATTACAAAAACGTCTATTAAAATTAAACGCAAGGGATAAGAATAAGTTAAGGATAAGGTGGCTAGAGAATTAAATTTTTCATACGCGTTTTTATGTAACTAAAATTTGTTCTGTGAGAGATATAAACTGTAGATTATGTACAGCAACATATGTTGCCGCAAGCGGATTTTTTTGGTACGTGGTACGCCGTTGTGGTCAAATGCGAGGTTTTGTAGCAAAGTGGCCCGCAGTTAGTAAGGACCAATGAATTTAGTAATCCTGCCTTTTTTTATCATCGAATAGACTATAGCTACCTCTCTCTTCTGGAAACAGCGGAAGTATATTTTTACTAGGTTCAGTTACAGTATCGGAAAAGCAGTTACAAAAAGATTTCCCTTGCTTTTGGCTTGAATATCGTCCTTAATTTTGCCGTGACAGATTTTCATGAACACATTTGTACTTTCTCTGCTATTAACATAAAAAAAGACGTTAGAATGGACTTTAATAATGGTTCTTACAATAAAGTGTTTCTTTTCCTATAACTGAATTTCTATGACATATATTAAATTCCTGTGATTAACGCTAACGAATGAAATTGTGAAGGTATAACTTAGTTCCCATTATATTTTTGATAAGCTTAACAGAAAAAAATAACATGCTTTAAACATATGAAACTAGTTTAATTTGCTAAGGTCATGACTGCTACGTCATACTGCATAGTGAAATGCTTAATTCTAAAATAGATTTCTAGATTCATATTTGGTCTATGATTTTATTGGGATTCTTGAACTACGCGTACAATGAATCTATAACATATTTTGCTACTGTGCATTTTGCAGTACGCATGCTCAACGGAGGCACTTCAGAAATGCCAATATTATAATCACTTCATCACGTTTCAGTAAAACCGTAAATAAAGCTATCGTCGCAATAAACAATGGCCAATTATGTGAAAAAAGATATGAGCCATAAAGTAATACGGGCCTTTTAAAGAGAATAACTTATTTAAACACCAAAGTTTCTCGGATGACCTCTGACTGCGTGATAACAAGTTTTATGCGAACTACTTGGAATACGATGAAAAAATTTTAAAGCGGTTTATAGGCGGTTGTAAATTACGGTGTGGTCGATATTGCTGTGGATTGGAATAGCAACGGAATGTGTTCAGACATCAATTTGGATTTTCACATGTCTTAATAGGTGATCTTGTAGCTTAGTAGGTAGACGTCGCCTGTGCTCCCGGTACGACTCCCAGTCGGGGTAGATTGTTTTGTGATAGTTAAGTGTGTTTTCCGTTGATGTCAGTTATGTCTTATTTATGTAGTAGATGGCAAAAGGTATCCTAATATTATGTAAGTCTTTATTTAAGCAGTTATTATTCTTAATACATTCTTCAAGCGTGTTTTACTGTGAGAGGTACATTACACAGGTACTATTTTAAATTTTAAAGTTTTAGAGCATAGCTGACTAAATTAGTAGATAATTATTGCAGTATAGACTTCTATTTTTAATAATATATTGAGACTATTAGTGGTAGCATATGAGATTAAATAAACGTTACATAGATTTGTCGCACGAATAACTCGAGATAAATGCGACGTGCAAATATTTAAGCAATATGTATTTTGACTATTTTACCAAAGACATGTGCGGGTAGAAATTAATTTACCAATGCATAATGAAAACATTTTTGTTTATTTTATTCTTAACGTGACCCTTACAGATATTCAAATACGTATTACTATGAATTTAATTTCAGTTACAGCTATACATAAATTCATGAAATAAAGAATAAAATGTATCGAATAAAAACTTTTTTTTTTGTTATTTTTAAAATTTTCTGTCATTTTTTTCGTAGTAATGTAGGTAAATACTATTGTATTATATTTATATTGTCATTCATAATACGTATTAATTCCTTAAGTTGCTGCATAATTGATGAATGTAAAAGTGTTCTGAGATGAAAGATATATTTTTCCAATTAGTAGTAAGAAAATTAATATAATACATTTGTCAATGAAAATATATTCATTCACAGATAAACGTTTATCTTCAAATCTTAGCGTAATAATTTATTCTTCATCATACTTCTTACTGAACATTTAAATCTGCCAATCCAAAATAGGTCTCGAATCGATTTAAAAGTTTAAAATAACTTAATACTTAAATTATCACCTATTTACCACTTTATATACATTAAAAATAATCACAATCAAGGCAAAACTCGACTGCACGACCTTTTCGGCCACAGGTATTGTGTAATAACTTAATCTCTGGCTCTTATTGGACAGAATATGAATTTATTTATATTCTGTATGATTTACGCGACTATTATATTCTTTCTAAACAGTTTGTAAAAATTTAATTGGTTTTATTTTATATTTTTAATACGTAATAAAATGGGCGTGAATAAATTATCAATATCGAATTCGTGATGTTCTGTGACAAATGATTTTGAATACATTACATTTTTATGTATATGATTTTAAAGTTTGTTAATAAGATATTGTGTAGCTATTAATATTGTGAATATTCGCGAAAATATTTACGTGAAAAGCACGTATTGTAGCGCGCATAATAGTAAAACGGTAGGTAGAGTTTGATAGGTAATTCTTATAAGCTACTTGCAGATTGATACGATCCTACCTGCTGAGTGAAACGTCTAGTATACGATTAGCGATAGACAAACATTTATGTGACATAAAATTTGATGTGCATGTTATATGGACTCCCCTGTTCCATACAACGTGAGAGTAAATCTATCAATTACAATAAACTTATCAACTCACTAGTGTAATAAAGCAAAGACTAACTCGACTGCAACTTTCAAATGTAATAATTATAAGGCCAATAAATATAAAACATACTATTACCTGTAAAACTATGAATAGCATAGCTAATTTAAATCAACCAATTCTATAAATCTCAATTAAAATTTATGAGTGCATAAATGAGTTTAAAATTTGCTATTACGTCTCAGCGGATTAATCATTCGGCATTAGCATATTAATGAAAGGAAAAAATAATAATTATTTTTTTTATTGTAATTAGGTAAAAGCGTCGGCGAAGATCAAAAGCGACATGACTGGTCGGAACAGGATCGATACTCGAACCGCTTGTTAAACTGTTAAAGATTGCCGCTAATTGCATAATTTATACCACGATGCACTAAGAAGGTTATTAAAATGAAGCCATTTCGTTACTGTAATCACTATTTTTATCTATCAACTTGTATAAAGACGATATCATTTTTTTAGCGCTCAGTTGTACGGGTTTTTGATATTAAAAATGGATTAGCTGGGTATTTAATGGATTAATTGGATACTTGTAAGGATGGTTGCCGTGAGAATTTGCACAAGTAGAGATGTAAGATGGTTTTGTGAAAGTAGATCGTCTTTACTACAAGGAAACGACTAAGATTCTAATGTATATTTGTATCTTTATAATGGGGGCTACTGCTTCAGATTTTGCTGACAACGGATGCATTTAATGTTAAATGTCTCAGGGTAATCATTTTTGTTTAACGAGTACTGGTTTTTGCGATTTTTTGTTGGATTTTTCCAAAAAAAAAGAACATTTGTGCCTAATTTTAAAAATTGTTAGGGCAATTCAATTTTGTGGGACCTATCGCAGAATCGATTGAATTATGCGTTCTTATTTCTATTTCTATGAAAAAGTTAAAACGTTCTTATATTAACTATTAACTATTGACGTATTCAGAGATTATAGATAGATAGATTATTAAAAACGGCTCGTAGTCGGGTCGGTTATCATTATTGGCAAAATGTCATGCTTGTTTGCATCGAATGATACAATAACATCATTCACGGTTGTTATTGTTGCTTGATTCGGCTTCCCTAAAGAAGGATAAAAATAGCCTATCCTAGTGGTTCGAACGTTAGTTACCCGAACGTAGAGACGTGAGTTCGAATCTTGCACACAACTGTAATTTTCAAAAAAGTTTTGTGCGTATTACACGTTAACTATCACTTGCTTCGGTGAGGAAGACATCGTGAGGAAACCTGCACACCTGAGAGTTCTCCATAATATTCTCGAAGTCGTGTGAAGTTTACCAATCTGCACTTGGCCACTGTGGTAACTATGGCCTGTACCCCTCACATCGTGAGAGGAGACATGAGCCCAGCTATGGCACAATTATGGGTTGTAATGATGATGACCCACGAAGGTTTCTGAGTTTGTTTATTGAATATTATAAACAAATAAATGTTTACCTGATTGTGGTTGTTTGTAATGTTTTAATATCTAAAATTGATTCTAAGAGCTATTGTTGACCCCCGGCAAAAAAATGGGTTATAAGTTTGACGTATCGGCCTATGTGTTGGTTTGGAGTATCGTACCTCCTAAACTATTGAGCAATTTTAATCCAGTTTCTTTTGTCTAAAAGCTGTCAGTAACAAGATGGTTTTTAACTAATTTAATTCGCTATTATTTGCTCGAATTACATATATATCGTCAATTTTCAAACATCTTACGACGTTATTTCAGTCAATTCTTGTTGCTAAATCTTCATGAAATTTGGTACATGTAATTAATTATTAATAGCGTCTTTTCCTTATACTCTAATATATAGGCACAAACTCATGTAGTTGGGATTTAATTAATAATTTACGATTTATATAAAATCCGTACGTATTTTAATATCACCCAAGTCGCCTCCACATAAATCATCGGAGCTCGACAATCTGACCCATATCAATAAAAAATACCCACTTCCGCCACAGGCGTTCGAATTTTAAATCTCAGAGATATTCAAAAGAATAATGACACCAACCGCTCATCCATATACCGTCTTATCAAAACCCATACCGTTATACCTCTGAAAATAATATAACTAACCGAATCACCGGTCGGCTTGCCTTCCCACGACCTCAGAGCTACATTTCGCCGTGCTCTATCCAATCTTACTTCCTAGTACATTCTAATTCCAACCCTATTCTGTAACTGGCACAGTTCGAAATCAGCACAGAAACCGCGATATCCATTCAAAAGCGATGTCTTGTACACACATGCATAGCACGACACCTTCGAATTGCAGTGTGCGCGTAGACGATTGTAATAAGCGGGCCGGATTTAGAGAAATATGGACTTTAGTATTGTTTCTTTAAGGAAGAGTTTAGAATGGGAAGAGTTTGTGAGTGTGCGTGATGACCAATAGTGTATTAATAACGTAGAGGATGGGAGGTCGCGGTGGAGTCGACAGGTGACGCGTAGAGATGCTCCGTCGATGCGCAAGCGCATGTGTGCTTGAATGTCAGAGTTTACTTCTAAGGCCAGATATGAACTAGACGTCTGTAATTGCAATAGTTCCGTATAACCGGAGATTATCATCTGCGCTAGTTTTACGTAAATTATACAAATACAGAAGGCATTAACCATAATATCAGAAGATAAATAACCATAATAAGATAATCAACTAGACTATCAGATCAACGTACATATGCACTTGAATAAATAGCTGTTTCATTTACTACTGCAGTAGCTTATTATTATTTAATTTTGATCTTTATTATGATTATAATTACTAAATCCTTTTAATTAAAAGGAAGGTTTGATGTTAAATTTTTCATTTCACATATAAACAATTTAAAAACTGAATTAAATTGAAGTCACAGTTCTAGTATTAATAATTTACTAATTAAACGTGCCCTGTTCTTTAATGGTATGAGGAATCTCGGATCGTTTGCATAAAGCCTAAAGTAGTGGTACACTGCAAGTGTTTATATTTTTTGCGGTCTGTAATCATGACTTTAATTAGATGGGAATATCTTATAAATGATCGCACCAGGAAATCCGTGCACTACGGCTGTTTTGAAGCGTAACATAAGTTATGATTTTAATATAACATTGAAGTCAATTATGTTTTTGCTGCAACTAAACTAATGTAATACAATGATTTTGACTTCATTTAAGTTTTAAAGGAAAAATATACTGATTATATAAAAAGTAGCACTTAAAATCTGTATAAAAACATATCTTATATTTTTAGGTACTCACATCTTAAAATGGCGAGGTTGATAAGGCACTATTTATATATTACTATGTTTTTGAGTTACAAGAAGATTGTTGATAAGGAAAAATAATATACTTACTCGTACTCAAATAAAACCAGTTATAGAAACGCAATGTATAAGGTTACCCATAAAATTCAAAGATACCCGATTTTTTTTGTTTATGTTATACGCCTATAGTTATATATGTAAGCATGTTGTCTTTTTCTTTATTTATAAAATGTATGGAACAAATTAGGTTAAAGCAATTTCATTTAGTATCTTATTCATTTTTAATATACAGTATCGTAACATTATCAATTTAACACTTCAAAACACTTAAGTTAACCTAATTTATCTGAGAGTAAAGATATAAGGCCGTCCAGTATTTCGTTATACTTCATTGTATTTTTAAAGAATATAAAGTATAAAATAAATAATAAATTAATATAATTAATAATTTAATTATACCACAATGTAACCCCGCCCTAACATGTGACAGTAGGCACGAGTGGGTCGATGCAGGTGGATGTGCCAATGTGTGCGTGAGGTCACCTCGTCCGTACACACCGCACCCTTTGTACGAGTATGCTCTAAACTTATGTACACAGAAGGAGAAATGTTGGAAGTAAAAGTTGTCCGTTTTAGAGCGCACAGAACTGGACGTTGCGAAGATGGGTAAGGTATGTCATTATTGGTGATATTTTGTTTAGAATCTGGTACTTGTTTATATAATTCCGTAGTTAGTTGATAAGTGTATGTATGTGATTAGTTTTCTTACAATAATAAATGTAGCTATATCGTGTTAGTTGTTCAAGTAGATGGACAATTGATATTATTATAAGGACAATATTCATATAAATATTGTTTAAGTACCTAAATCTTTTTTTTTCATATATATTGACGTATTATCTCCTTATAGTCATGTAGCCCCATTAAGTTATGCCTAATTTAGATAAATCATGAATATAGTTTATTGAAATAAACTCATAGCTCTTGAAAAGTAGGTATTTCTTGCCTAATATAAAAAAGTGTTCAAAAATCTTATAACATGAAAAATATGATAAAATCGGGTTACTTTGAATTACAGTGAATCTTTTTTGATATTTTCTTTGGCAATAGATTTACCGTTAAGAATAACGTGTGAATAAATAAATAAAATAACTCAGTTAAGACAAGTTCAATTTTGGTAAGGTTAGAGTAATCAATACATATTTAAACAGAAATATGAACACTTAACACTTGGTTCAAAGTAACACTGCAATTCATAGTTACCCGGATTTACTGTAATGATTATGTAATTATAAGTGTAAGTGTACTAATTTGTTATCGCGTGGTGCAATAATCTAGTAAATAGGTTCATAATTTACGTAATGAATTGCCAAATACCGTATGAAGCTTTGCCGTGAGAACGTACTAATTGAACATCTTAGTCACCTTTTAATTTATTATAATCTTTGACTTGTCTTATCACCAGGATACACGTATTTTTATATACATATTTTTTTACTTTTCACAATGCATCTATTTTCTATCAATCTTTGAAGGTCCACTGCTGGTCATAGGACTCCACTCATTTGCGACACTTAGACCGTCCTTGAACCTTTTAAATCCAGCAATTACCTGCTGTCTTCTTCAGGTCATCATATAAAAGTCGTAAAAATACTTAAAAGCTCTTCTTTGGTGCTGCTCCATGGTGTATCCATACGAGAAGGTGAAACTTTATAATGATGATGATGTGTTGGCCGATCTTTTTGTCAACATATTTGTAACATTAGTACAAAAAATTGCAAAATTGTAATTATTTTAAAATAAATTATAAACTACATTATAAATGTTTTCAAAACGTAGGTAATGAAAAATGCGTAAAGGAATCGGGGAATCCCCTAGACTCGAAGTCGTTAATGGATTTTGTCATGAAAAAATATCATGTATCATACCACTTAGATATTAGGAATAACGTCAGAATTATTTAAGGAAATCATCGTGAAACTATATTTAAGACTTCTTTATAGTTCTCAAAGATGTGTGAAGTCTGCCAGTTCAGATTCGGCCAGCATGGAATATTATAGCCTTTCCTTTCTCATTAAAAACCAAGCTAAGCAGTGGTTCAGTAGTAGTTTATGTTGATTCATGATGATATTACCAAACGGACACACATACTTCGATATAATGATGTATGTAAAGATTCCAGTTTCTGTAATATCATCCAGTTCATGTAACGAGTATTAATTAATTAGAACTAGAGCTATTACATGCAGTAATTTATCACTTAGATAGTGTATTGAAATAAATAATGAACTGATCTGTAAATTAAGTAGTTGTAATATCTCTTTAATTGATATGGACTATTAAGATGTTCGTTTTATAATTAATAATGTTTTTAAGGTAAAAAAAATTGAGAGCTGCAAATGAGGCCGATTTCAAAAGCTAAGTTTGAAAATATGTTATATAAAATTAAAACATTATAAGAAGGTGTTTGATATCTTGAATCGACTGTGATTTTAAGACCTTTTGAAAAATGTAGAACAAAAAAAGTAATCACCATCAGTTAGAAACTAGAACTTTATAAAACTTATTTTGTAAAAACTATATCGTATATTTTAATAATATACTTGTGTCATATAAAGCAATAGCTAAGATTTTTTATATCCTAAATAGGCGTTCATGTTTCCTTGCAACCTAGCAACACCAGAGGCGTCACCAACTCATTGCCGACCAAAAAGTTATTCTCAATGTAATCTTATCTTTGTTACTAACACTCGACTATGTTATATCTCAAGTTAAATATAGCTCAAAATTAAAATGATAATTAATATAATGTATAAGGAAATAATGCTTAAAGAACAAAAAATGTGTCAATTAGACAAACTGATATCAAAAAGTGTTTTAGGAACGGTCGTAAAACCGTACTGTGTTGTCTCATCTTTGAAGGGTAACAGATAAGCTACGAGGATTATATTGTATAAGATATAACCCGAGTAACAAGGTCCCTATTTATTTATTATATACAGAATATATCTATACAATTTTATTAAAAAGAAAAAACATTTAAAGATATATCATCATATCTCTTATCCGTCCCACTGCTGGGCTCGGGTTCCACAAAATAAGGTGTAAAGGCCGTGGTTCACCACGTAGGCACTCAAATTCTCCTCGCTATGAGGGTCTAGTGCATCATTTTAGCTTCAAACAACACGAAAATATTTCATCGCTTCTCGCTTGTGGTTAAAATTTGAGACTGTAATTTGTTAATTCGAGATTTACACAATAATTGCTTAATTTTATACTTGGTTTTTATTTAACTTTAATGGCCAATAAATGTTTTAAGGGGTTTTAACGCTATAAACGAGTGTGGCATTGATGATTTTATGTTTGTACAAAAATACGGGAAGTGACTACCGTTGAATGACGCGTGAATTTAAAATTGAAAAACAAATGATACAAAAATTCACAACTTCAAAATCGGTACGCGGGTTCTCAAGGTTAGTAATTGAATTACGTATCTACCTAAATTATGTATTTCCGGTCAAAAATGAAATAGATCCTTATTATAGAATTCACTAGCCAAGGAGCATGTTAGAATACATAGCTGCGTCACAGATTATAAATATAATATTTATAGCTAGATGGTGTAGCGACCTCTTACGGAAAAAAGAGTTATTATTGTACTTCAAAATAAATAGTGCAAATTTGGGGATATCAAGACGTTATCTTAATATAGATATGCCAATACCTCCCATTAAGTGGAGGATGTATATATCTGTAACTTAAGAGATTCTATGATTAAATAATAATATTAATAATAAACCGGCTAATTAAACTTTACAACAAGTTTATGTATCTGATAAAATTACTTTAAATTAACCTTAGATTAACCAAACTTAATCTTAAACCAAAATATTTTCATCTCAATAACTCATAAATCATAACGAATTTCAATCCCCCGATTCTTATCCGTATTTTCTATACTAAGTATATACTTATACGGGGTGGATTTTTTAACGCCACCCGGAGGGAAGTATAGGAAATACTGGAGATAGACAATTTTACTCAAAGGAAACATTCCTTTATTAAAAAAAGAACAGAACTACATTCACAGTTTTTCAAAACGTTTAATAATTTCATACATACATTTTTAAACTTTATTGAACTAAGCAGTGTAAGAATTAGTAGAGTAATAAAGTATAGAATAATATAGTGTATAAGTACCTATTCCGATCTATGGTTATTTTAGTACCACCCGGAGATGAGGTCGGCTTTAATTCAAGGATTTACTAGTATTTATAAAATGTATAAACTGTTCCCAATAAATGCTCATTATAGCAATATACTCGGCCTACCTCAGCGCTAATCCGGTTACATATCCGGGTGTACCGATTTTATAAAGTAATATAAATTACTATTATGTTTGTTTCTTTTTAAATAAATTTTATACACATTATAGAGTAATCATATTATAATTATCTCCAGGTCATTTGTCTGTACGTGACAAGTAAAACAAATTAGTATTAATGATGATGTTAACACTGAAATAAAATTGGGTAAATGAACCGATCAAGGCTGAACCGGATTTATAAGGATATATGGTTCCGTATTGTTATTGTGATGTGTTTATAACCTCTGTTAGATTTGTTATATTGCTTTTTCAAATAGAAATGTTTTGGTAGCCTGGAAAAATGTACCAAAATTTTGGTATTTAAGATAAGAAGGAAATGAAATATCAATCAAGCTTTAAAAAATGTGTCATTCACATTATTTGTTGAAATATATAATTAAACTAATTATTTTTAAAATTTTCTATTTGAGCCCAGATTTTCCTCCGAAATCATATTTGCCTATAATTTATGGTATCTATTTATCAGCATTTAAAAAAGTCCACTACTCTAGGTCTTCCCTAATTTGTGCCACTCAGACCTGTTCTGAGCATTCTGAATCCAGCAATAATTTATGGTACACAAACACTAAACACGAAAACAAACATTTATCCGTCATTTGAACGTCCGATCGGGAATCGAACCCGAGGTACCCGACCACCAGCTAACACAGATCTTCTAAAGTAACATGACTAGTATCCACATAATGACCGGTTGAACACTGTTATTAAAACACGAGATTAGTACGTTACTTTATTGCTAGTGAGTGCACTAGCAATATTACATATAAACAAATTTATTAGTGAATAAAGCCGTCATATGATCGATATGGGAACAAAGTTTCTATGATATTTGAATATACCTATCTTAATCGAATCGATTTTGAGGCGGTGCCTTTGAGGTCTATATGAGGCAACGGTAAGGAATGTTTGCTGGATTTTGAAGTATGCCTTTGCTACGTAGTACGTGTTTAGTGCAGACATTGTGTACTAACTCCCACATTTTGACAGCGTAAAGTTATAAAAGCCGTTACGGCTGACAGTAACTATTTATTCGAAAAATATTAACGCAAAAATGGTATAAAAATATTTTTAGGATTTGTCTTTTCTTCGATATACAATGGGACCATAAGCTATGCCTACAAACTTTACAATTATGTATTTAATGTAATAATGCCATAAAGTTGTGATTGTAAAGGTTTCATAAACATTTTCAAATTTAGCACTTGGTCCTTCGAGACGATTCCTATTCTACGACTGAATATAATGATTAATCAAATCCAACACCGTACTCATACAATTCACAATAATAAACAGTTACTACAAATTAAAATCCATTGGAAAAATATCACGAAAGGTAATTAACTTCAAAATCTTTTCAATCTCAAATAACATTCACCTGATTAAATCGTTTACTCGCCAAAGAACGCCCGAAGAAGCGGCAGTAAAACAATTTAATAACCCATCATCACGAAGATGATTAACAGTGAACAACAATTATTGTCAAGTATGAATGAGGGGTCTAGGAATGATACGGTGATATGTAGTAATTTATCATCTGGGTATCGCGGTTCGATAGTGATCTAACGATAATAACGTGAGGTAGCTACCGAAATGATTGTAAGCGCCTTAGGCTTGCTTTCGGTAGTTGTAGTTCAGTTTTCTCTTTAGTGATCGCTCGTTTGGCGTTACCTTATCTAGTGTGTTGTTGTAAATTATTAGTTTAGTTAGGTAGGTATTATGTGAATATTAGAAAGTTAAGTTTTTTGGGATCTTTATTGTTATCAAATGGAATCGATGATCGTTTGATGGTTTTAGGTGCTGCGGCAGTTACTGAATTTTCTAATTTCAATTATTGTATCCCTTATTTTTTACATGAGATAAGTCACTGTAAGAAACTTTAAATGTTCAACTATGCAGGAATGGATTAACTATATGTAAAAAGTGATGTACTCAAGTCCACACAAGTAGTGGAATTTCGGTGATAAATTTCATATACGACTGTAGAAACTTTATTTAAGATTCGTTTTATAAAGTCACTAACTTTCAGACTGGTTATTTATTATCATTAACCTAAAATAATATTCATGCCATTACATTACGTCACCATACCTGCATCCTAACGAGTTAATTATCAGCTAACAATAACGCTACGCAATGCGCGTAACAGCTTAACGCACTCATTGACGCGTTAATGAAAACATAAACGGGAGCTTAAATTTGTAAAGAACTCTATTAATTTACACTAAAGCTAACGTAATTCTGGAAGAGACATTACAGACCAATATCCTATAAATTGCCTGTTTTCAGCAAATGTAAAAAACCTCGAAAGCACCATAATTTACCCATCAATTAAGTATTTAATACTCAAAATTGAAAGTTTGATGTCCAGTAACGAACGTCGCATAAAAACCTAATCCCCGTTCGGATACACATCATTACTTAAGCTGAGTCGGCAGCCGGTAATCCTTGTAATGATATCCAATTACCGATGAGATGCGCCCGAGTTTCAATAGACGAACTGACAAGCCAAAATATTAATAATAAGTGTTTTATATCCTATATGGCGTGGAAACAATTACTGGAAGAAAGCTGTGGTGTGTAGCATAGGCGGTAGCGGGTTTTAATTTTTTAAAGTGTATATGAGTAATTTATCATCGTTGATTTATCAGTAAAACGCTAAAAGTCCAGTCTTTATGAAAATATTATAAAATAAGAAATTTTAACCCAATTACTAAATATATTACTTTTTAATTAGCAGATTACAAATCATTATTTGGCGTTGGAGTAACAAACGATTCTTACATAGAATTTGAGGAATTGTGTTGATATCTAAAAATATATTGATTGAGAGTGATAAAATATTGTATTAAGTTAAAGTAAATTTTTTGGTCAGTTTCAGTTCATCCATAATTATAACAATTGGTTCCATACCTAATATAATTTTAAGATTGTTTAAGTTAAGGTTTAAGTTTAATCGTTTCATTTTTAAATAATTAATTTAAAAAACATATATATTTTTAAATAATCTTATAAATAACCAGTAGGTTAAAAATAATATAAGCTCAAAGGAAACCTGAAAAACTTTCTCCGGCACTAATCGCTTATTTCTCGTGATTTAAACCAAATCGTGGGAATTCTTCGGTGTTATACCATACTACGATGATTGATTCGAGTTCGAAACGAATCGTAAAGTGATTTTTGATGCCATATACTTATTAAACCTTACAAATACCTTCTCTTTCATTGCCTACTGTAAATTTCGTTCCATTAAAAACATTTTTTATTCTGGATTTCAACACTGAATTATAATGGTTTTGACAGTTACTGTAAAATATATAGTAACATTAATAACTCATTTAATCACTCTAACAATATGTTGAAACGATTTGCGCAATTAAATAAACTAGGGTATGTATTTACGAGAAAATCCTCTGGTATAGGTCACTAGCGCCCTTGCACTGAAATTTATAATTTAATAACTAAATATATATATTAAAATACAGCAATACAAATATTAATAATTATATTTTATTTATACTAAGAGTATATATACGTCTATTAATCACGATATATTGACAATTAATGCAATATTAAAAATGGTAATAATTTTTTACCACACATATTGTATATACATTTATACTGTGATATTGTGGTCAATGAAGTTTAAATAAATAGATAAATATTATTATAACAAAAGTTACGTAGGATAAATATAAAAACATGTTACATTACTACGTTTACTAAAAAATATAGAATTGTTTGTAGGTATTTTACCACTAAAAATGTATCACTAATTAGTAATTTTCCAATTCGTGCGCCGTTTTCCAAATATGCTTTAACGTGTAGGAAAATTAGTTCGAAATATAAACATTCCAATAGAAACTTTTTGCTTGGTACCTATTTACAAATTAGCGTAAACCAGAATTAATTATAAGTCATGAGCTTAGAACGTAAACAATGTTCTAGTTCAACACCATAAAGATCACATAACTCTACATAGAGGTGATAAAAAAATGCTTTAGCTCACACGGACTGCGCGGCCTAAAATCCTTAATTCATTTTTTGCACTAGCAACAGTGTAACGAGAGGTTTACTTTTAGAGTTCTGTACGTACGATAATGGAACTTCTATTGGATCGCACTCGTTAACAACTAATATTTTTTAAACCAATTTCTAACAGATTCGGAATATTAATCAAATGACGTAGGTAATAAATTAATATGTTTATTATCTGTCATATTTAGTTGAAAATATTTTAATTTGATATAAAATACACGCTTTTAAACTGCAAAGAACCATTAAGGAGTTCCCTTCTTTGGAGCCATTTCTTAGGGAAGTCATACTTATTATAAAGATGCATTGTCAGAAATAAAGTGGTGTGTCAAGTTCCAACTGTATCCTATACATATATACGGATAAGAGGAAGTACATAGTTCTAATTCTGTAAGATTTGACTCAAACACACATATTAAGAAACTAACAAACGTGACAAGTTTAATAAAAGCTAATTAAACATAGAAAACAATGAAACTAATACACCATGCCCGAATAAGTCAAAATTAGTAGAACTGATTTCACCGCTTTCCATGTTGTCATAGACAAGCTAAATTTTCGCTCTGAAGGACCATTACCTACATATTAAAAAGTATATTTTATACTTCTCTTGACTAAAACATGTGTACTTATATATCAGGTACAGAACCATGTCTTGCTGTACGATTCAGAATTAACCATTTTTTATGCTAGTCAACCATGTAACTTTAGTTTTATCTACAACGTTACAAAATTGCCTTGATTATAGGCTCTGGCCTTCGATAAATTAGTACTACATTTTGATGTAATCTTTATGAGTTATAAACCGCGATCGTCCGCTAATTATTTTTACATGCATAATTTAGAAAGTGTTTACGCTATGTAATGATTATGTTTATATTTACACATCTCAAATCGTTTTTACAAGGACTTCTATGTATTTATTATTATGATATTAAACGAACAACTAATCTTATAATTTTGGTGTAAATTGCTAGTTTCGGAGTATCGAGTCTGATCGATTCAAGATGAATCGATTTATGAAGGTTTAATTTTTAAAAACTTTAAGCTTTATTTGTTTTGAGTATACGTGATATTGAATTATATTAGAGAGTGAACATAAAACTATATATTTTTTTTAATTATTTAGATTGACACCAGGCAGCGCTGTCGTCACTACAAGAAATTATACAGCTTCATATTGAAATTAATGCCATCTATGAACTTAACTTGGTACTATTTTAAATATACACGGAGAATCAATTCCAAATAAAGCTCGGTTTACCATACGTGGGTGATTAGGAATATCAATATAAGTTTTTATAATAATCTGCACCATCCTATAGGTTATGGCTGATAAAAACTAGCCTAGCTAGATATCTATGCTGACGTCCTATGATGACCCGAATGGCACAATGATTATCATACAAGACCGCTATTCTAAGGGTCCTAGGTTCGATTTCCATTGAAACAGAAAATTGGACGATGCATATGTTTGTCTTTATGCGTTGCCCATGGTACTTACTGAAGATATAAACCTATTTATTTCTAAAATATATTGTACATTTACTTCGTTCATATTTCATATTTCGTTCGAAAAACGAAGTGCTACAAGATAAAGAAGAGAAAATAATACGAAATGTCATTTTATAAATATGAAATGCCAAAAATAAGTATTTCACCATGAACTCTTACTATGAACATTACATTACATAGTTTAATAGTTTGCTTACTACTTACTTACTAGTTACCTTTCTTTACTAATAATCTACCTCAATTTAATGAACCAACTAATGCCTCAGCCATTATACAAGTGACCCCTTATCATTACCGAACCCTTTGCCCTCACTCATTACGTAAACCAGATAACAATATTTGATGATTCGTTAGTTGAAGATGTAACTTGGCAATCTAATTAAAAATCTTGTGAGGGAAAGTCGATAGTTCATGTTATCTTCGCCAGAGCATCGGCCATTACGGAGCGACACAGAATCGCGGTCAAAGGTAAAGAGGTACGGTCATAAGCGGAGCGTTAAACGGGGCGGGTAGTGATTTGAACATGAAAGTTGAAGCTTTATTTTTAATTTGATTATTGATTAAATTATTATTTATTACAAATTGAAGGCCACAGTTAAGGTAGAAAAGTGTTTTGTGGCACATTAGTAAGGAAATACATCGTTGAGCTTGTGTATCCAAGCAATCCTAAGACGTAAATCGTGCTTGGAAAACTCAAGATACATTATTGTAAACATGTCTTATGACGTGTTTATATCGCTCATTTACTGTTTTCACTACAATATATTGGTTAAGAGTACGT